>CASHTH010004355.1:0-42287 GCA_030341885.1 Geodia barretti
ATTCAGATCTTCAAGTAACAACCCTTCAAGTAATTAATGTAAACTTTGAAAACATGCAAATTGTGTTCATTGCTTGTAATACTTGTTATAAATTTTTATCAGATCTTGAAAAGGAATTGCAGCGAATCTCAGCGTGATATATTTCAACAGTTTTTTTCTGTGTTAATTTCAATTCTCACTTTATGCCTATGCCGACGCCTGGGCTCCACCCACAGGACAGCGGGAGCCTCCTGTCAGGTTGAACGACAAGATGCTGCGATTTTTGACGAGTCGGCCGACTCCGACCCCCAGCTGCTGGCGGCAGTTCGTCTGCCGTTCAAGTCTGCCGTGGACCAGGAGACGGCCATGCTGCTTCCTGCTGCGAGGAAGTATAACACTGTGACTCCTACATACACACGTGTAGCTGATGGTATACTCAGTGGTATACACACCGTGACTGCTACATACAGCACGTGTAGCTCGATGGTATATACAGTGTATACACCTGTGCACTCTAACATACACACGTGGTAGCTGATAGTATACAGTGGTATACACCGTGACTCCTACATACACACGTGTAGCTGATAGTATACAGTGGTATACACCGTGACTCCTACATACATACGTGTAGCTGATAGTATACAGTGGTATACACCGTGACTCCTACATACACACGTGTAGCTGATAGTATACAGTAGTATACACCGTGACTCCTACATACATACGTGTAGCTGATAGTATACAGTGGTATACACCGTGACTCCTACATACACACGTGTAGCTGATGGTATACAGTGGTATACACCGTGACTCCTACATACATACGTGTAGCTGATAGTATACAGTGGTATACACCGTGACTCCTACATACATACGTGTAGCTGATGGTATACAGTGGTATACACCGTGACTCCTACATACATACGTGTAGCTGATGGTATACAGTGGTATACACCGTGACTCCTACATACATACGTGTAGCTGATGGTATACAGTGGTATACACCGTGACTCCTACATACATACGTGTAGCTGATGGTATACAGTAGTATACACCGTGACTCCTACATACATACGTGTAGCTGATGGTATACAGTAGTATACACCGTGACTCCTACATACATACGTGTAGCTGATGGTATACAGTGGTATACACCGTGACTCCTACATACATACGTATAGCTGATGGTATACAGTAGTATACACCGTGACTCCTACATACATACGTGTAGCTGATGGTATACAGTAGTATACACCGTGACTCCTACATACATACGTGTAGCTGATAGTATACAGTAGTATACACCGTGACTCCTACATACATACGTGTAGCTGATAGTATACAGTGGTATACACCGTGACTCCTACATACATACGTGTAGCTGATAGTATACAGTAGTATACACTGTGACTCCTACATACATACGTGTAGCTGATAGTATACAGTAGTATACACTGTGACTCCTACATACATACGTGTAGCTGATAGTATACAGTGGTATACACTGTGACTCCTACATACATACGTGTAGCTGATGTATACAGTAGTATACACTGTGACTCCTACATACATACGTGTAGCTGATAGTATACAGTGGTATACACCGTGACTCCTACATACATACGTATAGCTGATGGTATACAGTGGTATACACCGTGACTCCTACATACATACGTATAGCTGATGGTATACAGTGGTATACACCGTGACTCCTACATACATACGTGTAGCTGATGGTATACAGTGGTATACACCGTGACTCCTACATACATACGTGTAGCTGATAGTATACAGTAGTATACACTGTGACTCCTACATACATACGTGTAGCTGATATTATACAGTGGTATACACTGTGACTCCTACATACATACGTGTAGCTGATAGTATACACTGTGACTCCTACATACATACGTGTAGCTGATAGTATACAGTGGTATACACCGTGACTCCTACATACATACGTGTGGCTTCAAGGTGCGCTCTCTCGTTCTTCCAAAGGCTGTGGGACACTCGTACAGGGGGTGTGGCTAAGACGCTGGTCCTGGAATCCCCGGCAACCAGTATCGAACTGTCTCATGATAGACAGTTCCTCACTGTCGCCCACGGTTCAAAGGTCACCATCATCAATGCCGCAGGTGAGAAAGGGTTAAACCACAAACTAAAAAAGTGAGAATGGGAATAAATCACAAATTTATTGCAAAGTGAGAATCACAAGCTAAAACTGTGAATGGGTTTAAATCATTAGGGAATGGGAGGGTTAAATCAATGAATAAATGGGTAAATTGACAGTAAGAATGGGGCTAAAGGTTACTACAGCGCTTGGTCTATTGTCTCCATTGTAACCACCCCCAATATGATGCATTCCTGGGGAAACTGGATATGTGTGGCTAGTGGTGCCAAAAACAGATTAGAAAGCCTTTGGTGATTTTGTAAGTTCCATTTTGAAAACTCCATGAGAAGGGACAGAATCCCTGTCATGCACCATGCAACAGTCTAGTGTGTATGTATAAATAGTGTTGCTGTTTACATACAGTGTCTAATGCATACAACACACAACAAACACACACTACATTATAAGTCTGTTCAGTGAATATAAAAAGTCTGATTACTGCAATCTGATTGGTCGAACAGCTGGTGCAGTATCACTGGTACAGATCAAGGAGCTACAGTCAGTACACCATCTACTACACCGGACTCCTCCTCTGTGTCCTCAGGTCAGCTTCCCCTCAGCTCTCTCCCCTTTGGATGAATTTCTAATTAATGCCCCACTACACTGAAAGAGTAAGAATGGTCGCATTGGCAAACAAACAACCGTCTCTTGAAGTACTATATATGGAGTTGTCTATCTATTATATGCCATGACATAATGCACATGTTTTTATGTACATCCTCTTGTTGTGGTCATGTCAGCATGTATATACTATGATGGTAGTTACATCATAGGATGTGAGGTAAGAGACTTACTGCCCTTTCAACTTGTATATACTCAGCAGTGGGGTATGTAAATACAATGTATGTGGGTGTCCTTGTAAACACATTCTTGTTTACTACCTCTGCTAGCAATAATGTCATTGGTGAATAATTGCCATGCTTTGTCATGTCTACTTAATATGTCAGTGTTGCATGACCACCCGTTAAGTTAACAAACATAATGTTTTCATCAGCTCCTTTGTTAGTGTCTCTGTATCTCATTCTCACACAGTATTATTCACTGGGCCTACATCTCATCAGCAGTCATCGACTTTTTCCTAACTTTTCTTGTCGTCATTCAGGTACCATTTCATACATACAAACTCCCTCCCTCCCCCTCCCTCCCTCCCTGCTGTTTATACACATTATGTGATCTCTCTCTATCAGTGTCCAGCTAATTGTGATAGCTCTATTCTTCTGTTCCTGGGCCGCACGCATACTGAAATACGAAAACATTCTCAAAGTGTAAGTTTCAATCCAACCGGGGTAATTTCACGAGTAAAAAAGGAGGAATCTTGCTAAATATTTGCTGAAACTGTAGAAATATTAGTCGCAATCATCCATGATTAATTTCTGTGTGTCTGGTGTTGTCTTGCAGTATTCTTTATGGAGTGTTGTTAGCTCTTCTGCTGTACTTCTTTGCTGTGACGGCATGGGCTATACTCAGACTGCAAAATGACAAACAAGAGTGCACACGTATGTAATCTCTTGTAATTTCTTGGATACTACAGTAATCCCTTAGTATATTCCAGTAATCTAGAGCCTTAGTACCTAACTGCTGGCCTGTTTTTGTCCCAGTAAACTCTCCGTAATCTAGACCCACAGTGGGTGCTAGTAATGAACTCTAATCTTTTGTATTATCTTGCATACTTTAGTAATCCCTAGTAATCTCTCTGTAAACTAGAGCCCCAGTGGCTGCTGTTCTCGGCGTCCCAACTTCTGGTGGTCCAACTGTTCTTCGCTGCCGTCATCTACATCTCTCGCAAGCTGAGTCAAATCACGACAGCTCGCAGCAACCGCCTCTCACAGAAAGCCCAACTTTGGGGGTACGGCAGTATTACTGAATTAGCTATGTACTTCACAACACACTTTCAATACACACTTTTTATACTAAGTCTATATACTAGCATTGTGTACGCATGGTACAAATGATAATATCCCAGGCTCTCAAGTTAACCGCAACAACTACCTCTTTTTGCTAGGTTGGTGATTGTGTATCAATTGGTTACCGTGGTGACATTCTCCTATGACCTCGCCCTGCTAATCAGTGAGTTTTTACATCTGTGATGGAGAGTGGTTTTGAGTGTGCCTCTTGTCTCTTGCCTGCAGCTCGGTCGAGAGACGATGATTGCCAGACGTTTTTCGTAAGTGAAACATTCAATTTATGCTTCACCTCTCCTTCTCTCCTTTCTTTCCAACCCACACAGACGAGTAACAACGCGGCAATAGTGGCGATATACATCATCCACAGCGGCGTCAAGTACCTGGCTCCCCAGTGGGGCATCTGCATCATCTTCTCACCTCTCAAACAGACAAGAATGAGCGATGAAGTTGATTCAATGTCTTGGGCCCAAAAACCGGTATATTATCCCTTTAGTTAGTCTGTGAAATCTATGTGCATTAGAAGCCTAAAGGGCCCTTGAGTTGTAGTGTTCCGACTGCAACGAGGATGCTACGTAATGGTCCCCAGGGCTTCTAAAGCATGTAGATTTCAACGGTCGAGATGCCTAACAAATTTAGTACGCATTCCAATTGATGCACACTTGTTTTTCCGTGTGCACGGAAACGGCACCATGGGCACTTAGTAAAATACTTCTTTTCTCCTCTTTCTCCCTCCTGTTTCTCCCTCCCTGCTCCTCCCTCCTCCAGAACTACCAGAGCACTTTCTACCGCAGAAACAGCCAGGACTCTTTCGAATCAGAACCTCTCTTTCCCAAATCTCTTCGCTCTGTCAACTACACGCCACCGGCTTACACCACAGCCTCATCTTCTTCGTACGGAGGGACGGCCATCTTACCCCGCCAGTTGTCAGTTCATTCTCCGTACGGCAGTAGCGCCCCGTGGCTCAAGACCAGACCGGGACAGGCATTCCCTACTCAGCAAGCACTGCTTCAGTCAGGGAAGGAGGAATTTCTGGGCGCGGCTTCAGCAGCTGACGTTTCAGTCCTCTCTCTGGACAGTAGCGGTCGGAGGAGGTGGGAGTCTTGGAGAGAAAGATCGAGAAAATATCCCGGTTCCACGCAAGAGGAATCAGCCAAAATCCCCGCCCACTTTACATCATCGACGTCCGCATATCTCACAAGCGGTGGGATAGCTGCAGGGGACACTAGCGGCGCAGAAGTTACGTCGACGACGGATAATGAAATGAAACTACAATCTATTTCTCTCTCGACTCTCTCTACTTGACATTCGCGCAGGGCGCTCATGGTCAACCTCATAAAAGTCGAAAATCTTCTCGCCCAAACCTCCACCAGGGCTCGTGTCTTGACCTTTGGTGATGCTGTTTCTTCTGCGCCCAACAAGCAAGAGGTGTCTGCAGTCGGTTGTCAAGAGCAACGGACGTTGAATCCGAGTTTCAGCAGGTGTTCGAATTGGAGGATTCTGGCAAACGACGTGAAGAATCAGGTCTTGGTTTTTCGCATCCTTGACCACGACAGGTGTGTGTGTGTGTGTGGAGGGGGAAGAGAGAAATATAGGTTAGACGTGGGAGTTTGCTGTAGACCACTGCAAACGCCATAGACACCTGAAACGAGGTGTCTATGAAAAATAAACCACCGCAATTCGTAATCTGATTGTCAATTGCGCGTGACTGCGGTCTAAGAGAAAGTAGAAAGTAACACGTAGTGCAAAACGTGGTTTAGAATCAAGAAGTCAAGTCAATGAAATCTACATGCATTAGACATCGAAGACCCTTACACTGAACAAAAGCATATATAGCAAATACACTATACTTGCAGTAAAGGCCTGCATTTTTCGTAGGTTCTCAAAGAATGACCTGATGGGAACGGTGATAATGCCACTGAGGACGCGGATCTGTATGAGCGCTGATGAGGAGACCCTGTTGACCAGAGAAAGGCTGCATGAAGGTTAGCATCTCATACTATATACCAAGACCCCGCCCTCAGGAGAGGAAATTATATAGGGATTGACATGGTACCTAGCATCATAGATGTATGGGGCTATGATTATACCAAGACCCCGCCCTCAGGAGAGGAAATTATATAGGGATGGGCATGGTACCCTAGCAGCATAGATGTATGGGGCTATGATAGGGAGTTGTGTATACAAAGTACAGACAACACTCTGACTGCGGGTGACTGGGTTGTGTGAGTGAAACTCTAAGGTGTCTTGTTTTAGAGAGTTGGGCTCATTTCATGAGTTTCCTGCCACCATCTTGCTATCTACCTGCAGCAATTCTCGGCGGGCGATCTCCTCTTTTCCCTGACGTAGTACTCATGAAGAAAGGTAAGAAAGGAGGGTGATCAATGGAATATTCCTGAAGGCTACAAACCTTCGCAAGGCTGATTATCTGGGGACTGCGTCAGGTAAATTAGTATTTTTAATTCTAGTGTCTATTACACACCTTGTCAAAACACACCACTACCTAGCTCTAAAAATCATGTTCTGTTACGTCGAACCTCTATAGTTCTAGCTGTTTTGCTGCCTTCATGTCAGATCGGAAAATATAGTAGAAGATATACATGATCCAACGCGAGCAAACGATATGACAGGGAAAACGGAGGTCAAGACAAAAACCGCTCGTCCCGATACTACACGACGTCGTTCCAGTTTGACGTGTCCGGTCTCAACAGCCCGCAACGTCAGCCTCGAAATATTGGTCATGGGACTACTACGACCGGGTTAGCCGAACGACAAGATGGGCGTGGTTTACGTCGCGGGCAAATCCACCCAGGAAGTCGGTCGTAATCACTGGATGGAGTATTTCAGTGTCCCTGAGCACCAGACCAGTCACTGGCACACAATTATTCATTACAACTGACTTAAAGCAAGTACTGCCACTGGCAAAACAACAGCTGCAACAAAGGCAACTGCAAGTACAACAACAACAACAAAGGCAATTAACATAAACAACAACTGCATCGACGTCAACGGCAACAAGGAGTCCAATACTTGCAACCCCCGCCAAACCCCGCCCAGCAACAGCAGTTGCCTGGCAACGGTACAAACACATCTGACGTGTCAGCAGCCCCCTGATAATTATAGCTAAAGTCGTTTTTTGGCGATTTGTACGTTTTACTTGTGTGTATACAGATGCTTTTATGTATTTCAATCAGTCACGTTTTCATTTTTGAGGGTTTTATGCATCGATTTTTAGTGATCATGATTGGTATTTTATCAGAAGTCAGATAATAGGCGCTGATGCGCATGCGTACGTGTGGGATGTTGCCGAATACGCATGCGCAATAGGCAGGAGCGTCTTTGTGCAAGATAATAGACAGTAAAGTATCGGAATTCAGTTCGTCCAAAGCCAAGACTGAGTTCGTGACCTCCACGAAAGTGTAGTAAATGTCTTTGATCTTGGAGCAATATATGATGAGCGTATCGCCGCCACAAAGGTGAGCTGCCGTTCGTGCGTCTTGTGGTTGCAGAACAACCAAAGCGACGATTGGTTCTGCTGAGTCAGCAACGCATAAACGTTGCGCATGCGCACACTTCAAAACGACGGACAGTTCATTTCCAAGAGGCGGCTGGTTTCTTGTAGATGTCCAGCCTCGATTTCCCTCCGCCACCGCCTCCCCGTTGGCTTGTTCTGGATTTCACCTCTCTCTCTCTTGCCTCAGCCATTGCCAGCTCTTCATCATACCTGCATACATACAATCGAACCTCTATATGGACTCCAAAAACATGAAAAGGACACTTTATACAATATTTCTCACTTTTTCAGCCTTGCAAGTTTCCTACATTTACTCATGACTCACAGCAGATCAAACTTTCCGAGTGCTTCTTTTGACGGCGATTTGCCCCATCTGACACTACGGAAGATGGGAATAAAATGTTTCGTGTTTTGAATATTTCACAGATTTTCTTCATTTAGTGGATTACTCGGGGAATCCAGAAGGAGAGAGGACGATATTGATGATGTCATTCATTAGCGACGTCTTCATGATGCGATCATTGGTGGTGGTGTAGGCTAGGGAGGGAGAGGCATTCACCTGGAGTATAATATATATTATTATAATTATAATATAATGTAAGGGAGAGCATTATAGTCTATTAAAACCCTTAAAGTTAGCTAAGTGTGTAAATATTAACATATATAGTCATTGTGAGGGATATTTGTATACGATGTTGACGTGGCCATTCGAAATCGTATTGAATGCACAATAACTGACATACGCCCTCTTAGTTGCCAAAATGATACCATCTCCACTGTTTGATCTCATTATATGAACCTCAATAAGCCATGGTTTGAGATGGTCATCAATGATCACATCAAACCTACATACAAAAGAGAAACTATGTGTAATACACAATTAAAATGGAAGAGAAGGAAGAAGGTCATGTACCCGTAGCATTCGAAGCAGTGTCTGTCGCTGGACATGACGTTCTGAACGGCCTTCAGAGAGTGCACAGATCTGCCAGTGTATGTCCTCAAACACCTTGTCCGATGCCTGCAGGACAAAAATGGTGGTTTATATTATAGACGAGGGAATAAGACTTGCAAAAACCACTGAATTGCGAAAACGATAAAAAGCAAGCGCTAGCCAGCTGTTTTAAGCTTGTGGTATATATAGGGATGAACATCTGTTTCTAGCTTGTTATCCCTCATCAGCAGAGAGTACCCCACTCTCCTCCCCAGGCCACATATATTATACAGCAAGCCAACACATTCAGCTAAATAAGATTACCTCTTTTCCTCTCGTTCCCTCGATGTAGAGTTTCAGGTTCTCAACTGGCCATTTCCCTCCGTGACTGGCATTATATTCATCCTTCACGTGCAGCACCGACAGAGAAATACATTTCATATTTCGAAGGATTAATTTACGTACTTTTCCCAATTTTAAACATTAACGATATTCATATCCACTAATTTAAACTCGAAGGTGTAATTAAATTCATTTCCCCTCACCCCATGTTTCTGAATGGAGACGTTTGTGAGGTGAACAAACATATTGTCCAGTTCGCTGACACTGGTGTTGTACTTGACTGTGCAGAACCGGCAAAACCCCAGCCGATACCTACACAACGACAATCATGTTCACTATTACACGACATAATATAGCACAGTGGGTTTATAGCTGTAATCGTACTTACGAATGTAGTGTTTAATTCCAGAAGTGTCCTTTTAGAGAGGGGTTTATAGCTGTACTTGTACTTACGAATGTAGTGTTTAATTCCAGAAGTGTCCTTTTAGAGAGGTTTTTTTTACTTACGAACGTACTAGTGTTTAATTCCAGAAGTGTCCTTTTAGAGAGGGGTTTATAGCTGTACTTGTACTTACGAACGTAGTGTTTAATTCCAGAAGTGTCCTTTTAGAGAGGGGTTCGGTTTGCCAGCTCACGGCACAGATTTTTTCGCGATCAAACAAAAATCTCACATGTATGCCTTCAGTGGACGGAAAGTGGTGACCAGAACGTAGAGGCGAAGGTCGAATTTCTTTCCACCAATGAGGAGAGGGTTCTCGATGTATCGAGATATGACGTACACCTCTCTAGTGTGTGGTACTCTGCGGGGTAGGAAAAAAGTGTTTAGGTACAGCTAGATAGTATCGCTATTCCAACCTCCAACTATAGTCAAACTGTTAGGCATTGTTGGTTTGTCGTTTCGTTTACTCATGTGCGTACAACAAATGCAAAACTGTTCAAACCCTTGTTGGAAAGGGTGGTAAAGAAGGAAATTGCTAGAAAAATAGTGTTTAGGTACAGCGAGATAGTATCTGCTATTCCAACCTCCAACTATAGTCAAAGTGTTAGGCATTGTTGGTTTGTCGTTTCGTTTACTCGTGTGCGTACAACAAATGCAAAACTGTTCAAACCCTTGTTGGGAAGGGTGGTAAGAAGGAAATTGCTAGAAAAATAAGTGTTTAGGTACAGCGAGATAGTATCTGCTATTCCAACCTCCAACTATAGTCAAAGTGTTAGGCATTGTTGGTTTGTCGTTTCGTTTACTCGTGTGCGTACAACAAATGCAAAACTGTTCAAACCCTTGTTGGGAAAGGGTGGTAAAGAAGGAAATTGCTAGGAAAAAAGTGTTTAGGTACAGCGAGATAGTATCGCTATTCCAACCTTAGTATATAGGGATGACACAGGTTGTCCTGCATTATGCCCATACATTTGAGATTTTGCTGTGTAGCATATATACTGTAATTGGATAAAGGAAGTAACTTACTGCGAAGATTTTGTCGGATCTTTAGACCACTTCTTGAGCTGTGATAGTTTGTTTATAAGGAATATCCCGGTTCCCTGGGCTGAAAATTTGGGATAAAAAGAGATTTATAATTTAATCATATTATATACACAAGTCATGGGGTTATGATCACCCATGCATTATCCCTATCGGAATTTGCATAACAACTAAATTAAAACCCTTTCCTGTATAATAAGCTTCCGCAGAGATAAAGCTTAAAAAACTCGGCACCTTTTCCGGCAGGTTTCATAATCCATGTGCTAGATGGATGTCTTCTGAACTCCTCCACAAATATGTTGTAGTCGGCCGGGAGCATGAATGTCACTGGAATGAAATCTAGGGTAAAAACGGGAGCAGGTGAAATGTGTATTGAACATTTTGCCACTTCGTCAGTTCTTAGACTTTGCAATGCACTGCAGGTTTTTTGGGGTAGAATTTATGGGGAGGGGAAGGGGGAGGCAGTCTATGTGTATGTAGAGGAACAACTTGCACAACCACAAGTGCTGCGCTCATGACAGCCTTTATACACTCGTGATGCCAGAGAGAGAAGTTGCGGCATGCTCTGCTGATGAGGGTCAACAAGCCTGAAACAGCTGTCCAGAGCTCCCCATCTTTTTTCTCTTGGCATCACATGGTTTTTTCTCTCCATGTTATGAGAAATGTAGGGCAGCCACCAGCAATTTTTCAAATGGTGCAAAAAGCACAGGTATAATATAATACACATGGGAAGCTAAAACGAAGAAAAAATAAAGATCAGAGGAAGACGGACCAAGATGGATGAATCTTCCTCTCTCGTCTCTCTCTGCCAGCGGACTGCCGTCTCTCTCAAGGTCTTTGCGGTATCTTCTGATGTTCTTCACCATGCAGTCCTTCCTCGTCAGTCGGTAGTGGGTCGGGAAATGACTTATCATTCTGTGGGTGGGGGAGGGGGGACAAGGAAATAGGGGAAAAAAGTATAAAATGGATGAATTACTGGTCATCGGCCAGTCTGAATCCACTGTCAACACTGAACATAGACCTCGCAGTGTACACACTGCAGAAGTAGAAATTCCAGTCACCATCTGCAGATATTTCGGCGGAAATAAACATCACGTGATGTCACGTGCGTCTCTACCTTCCAGGGAGCCTTTTACCCAGCCTCTCTTCTCGAAGTTGGAGACTATGGCGCTCTTGTCGAGGTCCGTGAGCCACTTGACTCGCGGGCTACCACCGCTGCCGCTGCTCAAAGACGACCCCGACACACCCGCCATCTTTTAAGTACGCGCATGCGCATACATCGAAGCGTATTGCGCATGCGCTAAAACTACTGCGTTGTAAATGTGATGGTGGTATATAAAACGGCTACAAATTATCCCAGAGAGTTTCAGCTACTGTGCAACTGTTTTGTTTGTCCATATCAAATTCAAAAGGAAAAAGTTCTCCGTTCTTTTTTGTGATATCTGAACATACTACGAGTGAAGGAACGGTACAATCACATAGCCAAATAGCTATAATTTTAAACCAGGGGCAAAGCAATGCATAGTACACACTAATGCAAAGTATGCATGATTATGAAAACATTAACATGCGTGGAAACACCTATGAAAATTGAATTATAGTGAAGCCTCTTAATGAGGGGCAGAACATCGAAAGTGTATATTATAATGTCCCTTATTTTGGGCTATGAAGCAGAATTAAGTGCACTTTATGGAGAGATGTTCTCGGTTCAATGAATGGGACCTTTTTCAAAGCTTATCACTGTAAAATGTTAGCACGAGAGGATACAGCCTTTCACATGTGAGTCACTGGAGGTCTTGTCGAAGTGAATAGGAGCAATTCCTTTAAACACCTTGCGCTGCAGCCTAGAATGAATGGACAACATGTATTTCACCTTAGATCACAAGCAATACCATATATATACATATAGCAGGTTTATAATTTTCTGTTTCAAGTGAAAAACTCTACTTCCGTTTCCCCAAGACACACTGTTTAATGGGTTACGTGGGATTCCATAATCTTTTCCCCAAAAAACCAGTAAGTATGTAACGGGTGTATTAAGTATATTATACCTGTCGTAGTCCAGCATCTTTTTCTCCTTGATGAGTTTGCTGCAGTTTTTTTCTTTTTCCTTTACTTGCTGACTGACACGTTCGATCTCTTCCTGAACCACCCTTTTTGTGTGAGTGTGTTGAGGAAAATCAACAGATGAGACTGAGATACGACAAGAGCTTTGCTTGCCCATTCTGCCTGTGGCAGAGAAAACCAGGCAGGATAGGAAATGGGACGCGAAATAGAGGCGCAAGATAGGAAAAAGGAAGAGAGATAGAGGCACAAAAGGAAAGGGGATGTTGAATCTGAAAACGCACTGATACAAGTCTCTGTCTCACTTACTGGTGCTTGTATAATGTATAGATCTCTATAGAATCTCACGTGGTGTCTGGATCTCTGTCTTGACCAGTGGCTTCCACAAACTCTGATCTCATTTCTTCCTCCATATCTCTCCTTCGCTGCAAAACCTCTGTTGTCGAAAACAAAAGTATTTTGACTTTGGAAACTGTGCATACATACCTTGTTTCAGTTCTTGTGTCGCGTCCTCTATTTTCCCAATCTTTCTGCCCATCTTTGCCGCAGCTGTGCACACGCCCTGCAACTCCTTTTTTTTCCAGGTGAGTTATTGCCCACTTTTCCACCGTCTCTCTCTCTCGTGGCTTACCTTTGGAGTGGAGTCCTGCGCAATCACCTCTAGCAGATCTTTCCCGAAGGCATACTTCTGTCGACGTATCTCTAGCTTTCTATTGTACTCGTCCACCGCCATTCCCCACACAGACGTTTTCCCGCGCTCTTGCAGACGCGCCCCCGCTCTTTCTAAATAACGCCCGCCCTACCCCGCCTACTTGCTGAATCGGCAAAAACGCTGCAGGGCTTTTTGCACCGGAACTTACCAAAGAACTGTTACTTCCTTTCTGGATCCTGAGGAACCTGTGGGTGAGAGACCCTTATATTCACCTCGCTTCCTCTCTACCTGCCCATCCCTTTGTGCTACCGACGCACGCGCGCGAGAAGCTCTAAACTTGTGCACGTGGATTCCGTATACTAGCAATATACGGCGTACGTGTCCGCACAGTATATAACGTTGCGTGCGTGCTGGACGGTACGGAGTCGAGCGGTGCCGTGGTGCGGCTTGCTTCGCTGTTAGGACATTGATCTACTGGAGACACACCGAGAGCAGTACGTTGATGGAGCCAGTGAGCCTCTGATTTGGCCGTAAGTCACAAAATTCGAGCTCTCGCGGATTGTCAACGCGTGTCGTACGCCTCCTGCGCCGTAGGTATATAGCTAGCCTCTGCTGGAAGGCGATGTCATAAATCCTCCGATCACATTTTATGGCAGAGGAGAGCGCTGTATTATCTCTTTGTGCATGGCTCTAAACAGAGTAGGTCAGGAACCCGTTGGGTTTGGACAAGTTCTCTAAGTTGTGGTCATCATGCATTTCCTGTGCAAGAAGGGCCATGATAATTGTGCATGTCTGTCAGTGTCCGTGCCAGTATCTTGCAAGGTTCTGCGGTGCTAACAAGACCACTGCATGCTGGATTATGCAGGGATAGATCCAGTGAAAGGGGGTTATAGTAATACAGGGCACGGCTGGCATGTAACATATATCTGAAAATGTTTCATCATCGAGGTCAATGCAAATCAAAGACAAACGACAAGACTACACTTAGGACAACTCTTCTTTTTCCCAGGTGGATGGTTTTGAGTGCTTAGAAGAAACAAACTTAATTTCTGTGCTCAAGAGTCTGTCCATTAGCGTTTGTGTGAAGATAAATAGTTCCCAAAATCACTAGAAATGGGTTGTGGTCGGTTAGAAATGAGGACAGCTAATGAAATGTCCAGTGATTGCCCACATTCTGTGGCTTACTGCCAACTGTATGCACGTTCTTGCCCTCAGTTTTCACATGAAACCCCTGCATGCTAATCCTGACACCAATGGGACAGAAGAAAGTGTCCATATTAGTGAGGTGTCCTTATTTCAGGGGTTGAATTTCATGCATGGTGCTTGGGACTTTAGATTTTCACTAGCATCTGAAAAGAAGCTAACATCTAATTCGGTAGTAACATGAACTTTGCTTGGTTACTTTGTTGGTCACTTCCTTCACTAGTAGAACTTGCTAATTACTACTTTCCAGGTAACTTGTGCTTTCTTTTCACTGGTAACATGTGGGTTGTTAATGGCCGAGGAGGATATTTGCGTTACCACTTTCACCTTGATTTCCTCCATGCTTCCTGCAGTCCTTCTACTATCTGCCCTGCAGGTGGCATGTAATAAAAGAAGCCCTGGCACTGAACTATTGCACTTCCTGGCCACCCTCAAATAGCCACTCTTTGATCATAATGCAAGTATCTTTCTTGGTATTGAGTGGAACGTTGGAGGAAGTGTGGTTCAGTAATGCATAGGGAATTTTTCTAAGGACACCCCTGAATGCAGGACACCTCTCTTACAAGGACACACTTTCAGTTCTTCAGGTTTTCTGCGGAATTTGATTCAAGAACCTTTAGTATATAGCTAGAATAAAGTAGCCTACTTGAAAAATAATTATTTTGTCAAAAAGCTTCTCAAACCCACATTATTGACAAACCCTGATTTTCTTACAGACAATCTTGGCACCTGCGGTATAAAAATTCTCATCTTTAGGTGAATAATGAATGCAACCACCTCACATGTCATACAAGCTGACTTGTACGCATCGACGTTCACACCGCATCCCAATTCGGCACCGCTTTTATCAGTGCAATCTACATACAAACATTATGTTTGGCATTCACTAGGCACCGCCATGCCACTTGCTACTGAAAGTACAATCGTCTGTTGCGAAACTTATCACGCCATCTACACACTGTACAAAAGATACATGTTTTATACATCTCATTGTACGTCGGGCTGTAGCTGTTTTATAACGGCGGCTCCATTCACATCATCTGTGTGATAATAATTATTTCCTTGCTAGCTACTAGTAGTGTCCTATCTACATTAGTGCGTAAATATGAGGTATTGGGCAGGATTGGAGGTTGTTATAGGGGTGGCCATAGAGTTCCAGTATAATACAATACTATGTGATGAAATGGGGTTTGTGGGAAGAGAGTGTAGGTTGAGAATCCACGCAACGTTTATCCACAGATTATTAGCAATTAATCAAGAGGAAATTTACCCAGTAGAGTGCCTTGGCCCTTACAGTGGAACCTCTCCTCCAAGGACACTCCTGAAATGAGGGCACATCTCTGTAAGAACAGCTTTCCCTTCAGTTCTTGCATGCCATTGAACACCTGAAATAAGGACGCCTCACTAATATGGACACTTTATTCTGTCCCCATTGGTGTCTGGATTAGAGGAGTTCCACTGTAGTATATCCCTACTCTGGAAGACAGGCCTTGAAACTCTAGGGTAAAGGCCCTGCCACAGGACTAATGGAGAAGCATTGTTCCTCACTTGTCCAGGGCAGTTCAGGAGTAGGCCACACACGATGTATCTGGCTTTGTCCTTCCTGTTCTCACCTAGTCCACGTAATGGTGCATCCTCTTGGATTATACAGTGCCAATAACGATTTATGGTGTCCTGTGTTATGTAATCCACTTATTGTTCAGTTTACGTCTATGTTGACACATGGTTCTGTTTACTGTGTCCATAATATAATGACAGGCTGATACTATCTGGTGTTACTTATAGTTCGGTGTGGTTAGCGCAGAAAGTGTCCATATTAGTGAGGTGTCCCTCTTTCAGGGGTTAAATTGCATGCAAGAAGTGTTCTTATTAGAGAGGTGTCCTCGTGTCAAGGGTTGTCCTTGGAGAGGTGTGTCCTCATTTCAGGGGTGACTGTGGAGAAGTGCTCTATAATCATCTCCCTCCTTCTCTGACGTGTTGAAAAGATCAATAGCTACAGAGACTAGAGATCTTGGCTGAGTGGCATGAGAGCCATGGTCCTAGTGTCCGGAGGATTGTGAGACATGCTTGCAGTGGCCAAATCGGTTGGAGAGAGGACTGGAGACCAGTAGTGGGATGAACAATAGTTGATAAAACCTCTCCCTTTCTAACTTAGTTGATCACTGGTAACTTCAGCAATGAGTTGGCAACAGATTAAAGGATGTGTTATACACAAAAGAAAGCTTCGTACTGTCCGTGCCAGTGCTTAAACACTTACTATTATGTCACGTAGCTGTTGCATTATTATTGTGGTGGGATGAACAATGGACGATGTGAACCACTCCCTTGCTCACTCAGTTGATCAGTGGTGCTTTAGCATTAAATTGGCTATTGATACATATCGATTTTTAAGGAAGCAAGTAGTGCAGATGAACAAACATCTCCCTTTTAACACCGATGTATTTGCCAGTTGAACTCTTAACATTTACATACGCTCACAAGCTCTCCTATTCGTCTGAATTATGCAATTTTCGCTAGTTGACCGCTGCTTTTTGTTCCTTGTTCCATCCTCCATTCCTCTCCTCTCCCTCTTCTCCTTCCTCTCCCTCTTCTCCTGCCTCACTAGACTGTATGGAAGACAGAATATTTGGAAGATCAAAAGAGAAACAAGAACAAAGAGAAAGAGCTAAAGTGAGTTTCAATCTCATTCTCTGAGGGAGACCTGAAAATTATGTTTCTGATATGTGGGAGGTGTCCTAATCAATACCTCATAATTAGAGGAAGTTACTTGTTTATGGAGTGATTTGAGGCAATCATTGAGGAAGTGGTGACTCCTTCCTGTTACTCAGTGCCAAATAGGAAGTTTTTTCATCAGCTTGGAATGTCATTTTCTCCCTCCCTCCCTCCCTCTCCCTGCCAGGCAGCTGCCTTGCTGCACTGTGAGAGAGAGCGTGCGGTCCTCAGACACTGTTTCAGAAGCAGCTGGTTTGGCTTCTGCTGGAGAGAACACAGAGCATTTTGGGAGTGCTTCACTGAAGTGAGCTCTATCACCCACGCGCGTGCTTACTAATAAGCACACGTGGTTAAATTTTAAGCACGTGTGGATAATTTAAGCACACGCAATAAGAACAAAGAGTACTTTTAAGTTATCGTGCATGCATGCATGCATGCATACATAAAGACACATTACCTTTTTGTAATAGCTGGTATGCGTGCTTAAAGTATGCATGCTAACAATAAGTGTGTGGTTAATATTTTATAAACACGTGGATTTTTTAAAGGACGTGTGCTAATTGTGCACAGGAGAGGGAGAGACAGTTGTTGCTAGAGCAACAGAGCCAGTCCTCTGTTCCAGACCATCACTGGAGTGATACGGAACAGGGACAGACTGACACGGAACGGGGACAGAGTGACACGGACAGATCCTAGGTATGTATCATGCCTACCTTTAGCTTACAACTTGTCAAATGGCATATTATACTGGTCCATATAATGGAACCAGAAGATGTTTTAGTATTGTCAAAAGAGGCTGCAAAAATCAGACAACTACGCAAGCTTGACAAATATACGCGTAAACATTAATTTTCAGTGGCAAACTAACGTTCTCTCACTCCTCAGAATGAGCTGCCTCCACTACTGCTGCTACTGTTGCTGCTACTGCTGCGACCAGTGCTGCCCACACCGGAAACAGAAACCGGACAAACCGGTTCACTTCCCGCACATCGAGTACAAGTCGCCCGATCAGGCGAGCCAGTTTGTGACGACGCACACTGAATTCGATAAACTGCCGTTGGAGAGACAGTATGTGTTTGCCCAGCCGCCGAGTGAGAGACCTTATCATCGGCCGCCCTCGACACTGCTCCCCGTCGTCCCGGTAACCGAGCAGCCACGGCGACAGGTGCGGTCGTACACGCCCACCACCCACAGCCCGACTTTGAGTCCCGTGCGAGTCTGGCGCCATTCCACGCCAACACCGGAACCATCCAACATCAGCTATTTATCAGATTCCGGTGAGAAGTCCAGCTCTAATTGGGACGTCCCAAATAAAAATCAACCGTCCTGATTATTTGCCCCGAATTAAAATTTGGACGTCCGCAATCCTGATTAACTTGCCCCAAATTGAAAATTGAAATCAGACATCCATATTGAGCAATGGTCCTGATAGAATTTTGAAAGTATTGATCACTTTCCTTTTGTTTTCTGTATGTATTGCCTTGTTACCTCCCTTGTTTTGTTTTAACCCCTCTATTTTTACTGTTTAACCCTTTCTATCCTCGTCCAGGGACAATAGCGTCTCTCCAGAGTGGAGCCGATTCACACCCGACACTACAATTTTCTCTCTATTACGACATTCAACGTCGCGTCCTTGCCATCCATATCCAGCAAGCTTACAATCTCCCTGTCATATCAAAAGGTGCCACACTAAACTTTATACAGTGGAACCTCTCTAATATAGACACTAAGATCCGTATGTATGTCCTGAGCATTATACAGTGGAACTCCGACACCAATGGGACAGAAGATAGTGTATTAGTCAGGTGTCCTGAGCATTATACAGTGGAACCCCTCTAATCCAGACACCAATGGGACGGAAGAAAGTATTAGTGAGGTGTCCTGAGCATTATACAGTGGAACTCCTCTAATACAGACACCAATGGGACGGAAGAAAGTGGCCATATTAGTGAGGTGTCCTGAGCATTATACAGTGGAACCCCTCTAATCCAGACACCAATGGGACGGAAGGAAGTATTAGTGAGGTGTCTGGGGTTGAAATGCATGCAAGTCTATTATGGAATCCCAGCATTCAACGGTCCAATTTGTTATTTTTTTCAAAAGGTTCTGTGACGCATCCGTGCAGTCCTTTCATCGTCCTGTATCTCTTGCCGAACAGGCAAGAGGTGTTCGAATCGAGGGTGATTCACAGAGATTTGAATCCCTACTTCAACCAGATCTTCGACTTCCCCAGTCTCCTGCCGGAGGACATCAGGAAGCAGACACTAGTGATGAAAGTGTTCCACTCGCGGAGAACGAAACACGAGCTGATTGGTAGGAAGAGGTCTTTCTGTTTTTTGTCCATTTTCTCTATCACCATGTGAACAACTTTATTTAGTCGCATATCTAAGATGGCCACTTTGCTAATCAGGACACCTCACTGATCAGGACACCTCACTAATCAGGACATCTCTCTAATCAGGACACCTCACTAATCAGGACACCTCACTAATCAGGACACCTCACTGATCAGGACGCCTCACTAATCAGGACACCTCACTAATCAGGACACCTAACTAATCAGGACACCTCACTGATCAGGACAATCGATTCCCTGCAGGTATGATTTCAGTCTCACTCGAAGATGCCGATCTATATGGGGTGAGCATGAAAATGAGAATTGACGAAAAAGTGGAGCATTTCTCTGTGAGTTTTGGAAGGGTTAACATGTAAATGTAGCGTTAAAGTAATAGTATAAAATGCTCTCTATAAGAACCCCAGTAAATAAGGAAAAAGGGATGTCGAAGTTTAATATGAGGACTCGTAATTTTGCTGGTATGATCGTATTCACAGGTCCTTTTGTTTAGTTCTTACTAACCCTGCCACATTCCCTTTAATCTGTGCCTCTCCCCTCCCTCTCCCCTCCCTCCCCCCTCTCCTCCTCTCCCCCCTCTCCTCTTTCTCTCTTCCCCCACAGTCTGAATCAAGAGGACAAGTATTGGTCTCATTAACCCATATCCCTGGCACCGGTTTGCTTCAGGGCATCGTACTCAGAGCCAAGAACCTCCAGAAAGTGAACGGATCAGGAACTGCCTGTGAGAAAATGCCCCCCCCTCTCTCTCTCTCTCTCTCTCTCTCTCTCTCTCTCTCTTTCCTTCTCCTCGCATAAGATTGCACAGCTATACAGCAAGTCCGTTAAATCTATCTTTTGGCCACTTTTGCGAGCAGTGAAACTCTCGGCAGTGCGTCACTATTCTTCACCAAAACCCAGTCACAAACACAAATAAACGTGCAGAGAGCTTTGTTGTCAATCATGGCTCACTGGACAAACTCCATATTTTCAGCTCTCCTCCCACATCCTGCATCTATCACAACCAACTCCCCCGTATGTTTACTCTGGCTTCTAACAGCTACCTAGCGTGCATCTTAGGTGCCTACTATATATAGTATGTGTGTGTGTGTGCACTAAGAGCTACCTAGCATGCATCTTAGGTCAATTCCCTGCCTACTATATACTGTATATGTGTGTGTGCACTAAGAGCTATATACCTAGCATGCATGTATGTGTGTGTGAGCTGTATAATTCCCTGCCTACTATGTATATGTGTGTGTGTGTGCACTAAGAGCTATATACCTAGCATGCATCTTAGGTCAATTCCCTGTGTGTGTATGCCATATATAATGTGTGTGTGTGTGTGTGTGTGTGTGTGTGTGTGTGCACTAAGAGCTATATATACCTAGCATGCATCTTAGGTCAATTCCCTGTGTGTGTATGCCATATATAATGTGTGTGTATGCTTCGTGCACCCCCTTCCAATGTACAAACACAATCTTGCTTCACCGCAAGTATAAGCGATAATAGTGTGTGTGTATGATTTACAGTGGAACTCCTCTAATCCTGACACCAATGGGACGGAAGAAAGTGTCCATATTAGTGAGGTGTCCTGAGCATTATACAGTGGAACTCCTCTAATCCTGACACCAATGCGACAGAAGAAAGTGTCCATATTAGTGAGGTGTCCTGAGCATTATACAGTGGAACTCTAATCCAGACACCAATGGGACAGAAGAAAGTGTCCATATTAGTGAGGTGTCCTGAGCATTATACAGTGGAACTCTAATCCAGACACCAATGGGACAGAAGAAAGTGTCCATACTAGTGAGCCGTCCTTGTTTCAGACGTTAAACATGCAAGAACTGTTCTTGGGGAAAAGAGACATCTCTTTCCTCATTTCAGGGGTGCCTTTAGAGAGTGGTTCCACAGAGCCCTAGGTTGCACATGTTTGTACAGTTCACTATCACTATAGCTATTTGGGTCTTCCCTATGCAGCGAAGACTTGTACTATATATAGACATGTGAAGCTCTAACAAGGAAGTTTCCTTGGAACTCATGCATATAGTGTTTCGGAGCGACTGTTTTAATACTCTGAGAAAGTATTCAAGAGTGTTCATGTGTGCGGTAGCAAATTATTTGCACTATTTTTCACTTGTTCTCATAGCGACTGAAAGCGTGCAAGTGTGTCAGTCAGTACGGTAGCCAATTAATTTTTTGCATGTGCTTCGATGAATAACTAATCAACCTGCATTCCCCTTTCTCTCTGCATATCTGTCACTCTATATTTTTCCCTCTTCCGCTCTCTCTCTCTCTCTCTCTCTCTCTCTCTCTCTCTCTCTCTCTCTCTCTCCTCTTTCACCCCCTCCTCCCTCCCTCCCCCTCCTATCCTCCCCCAAGGTCCCTACATCAAAGTATATCAACTCCACAATGGGAAACGCCAACACAAGTGGAAAACGAGTGTAAAACGCAACACGCTGATGCCAATCTTCAACGAGCCTTTCCGTTTCGATATCCCCCCATCGACCGACCTCCACAGTTTCAGTCTCGACATCGTGATAATGGATCACAACCGCTTCTCGGGAGACGAGACGATGGGCATAATCCGCATCGGCGACAGCGCCCCCGAGGAAACCGGGCGATCTCATTGGTCGGAAGTGATTCGAACGCCCAGTCAAGCCGTAAGCAGATGGCACACGGCATGGCCAGTAACGCATGTTTACGATGGCGGCTCAGACAGAGAAAGCATCGTTACAAACTAACTAAATTAGCTGCATCTACTTATTGTCACTGTTTGTATGTGATATTCGTCCATGTTTGTGTGTTCAGTGTGATGTGTACAATGATAGTGTAGCAGTGTTCTATTGTGTGGCAGGTACCATTAGGTTTTGTGGCACTTACAACGTTTCTGTATTTTGAATCAATCACTTGTAAATTGTTCAAAATTCACTTATTGTCTGATGAAAACCTACCTTTGCGAAAGGCGATGTATATACCCGCGCGCGACCGATGAATAATAGCGCCCCGCGCGCAGCCGGGCAATACACGCCAACGTGTGCGTGCATATCCGCATAAACTACGCATGAGAGTGCGACACTACGCGGTGCTGCTACGCACCATAAATTCTGGGAATCCAACAGATCTGCGGCTTGGTTTTGGGTGGCGCGTGGAGCTTTTGGGAAGATAGCGCGTCTCGCCCATCCGGCAGTGGAAGCGGACAACCGCGTCGCTGCTGTGAGGCGTAACTGTTGACACGGACCCAATCGAAAATCGACTCTTCTAGAAGCCAACCGTAACTGACACCTTGCAGCGAAGGAGACGGTGAGCAAGTAGCTACTTATAATTATAGCTAACTCACACAATACAAGAGTTATGTACTGCTTTAGGCACAAATAATATCCTCAAGAGCACCGCTCTAATCACACACACATATTTGTGGCCGCTCCTGCGAAGATAGCCCCTCGCTCTTCCGTACCAATTTTATCCCGCTAATAACCTTCAGAATTATAGTTCCTCTGACAGTCTGGTCCAAACACTACCATCATCGAGAGTAAAAAAAAAAACTGATAGAAACAAATATACCATACATGCACATGTGAATAGAGCCCTAGTAAAACGCTATCAAAAAAACACAAGTGTGTCCTATAATTATTATACCACAAAGACCAATGATGATAGAGTCATGATCTCTAAAAGCAAGCAGAGCTATATAGCTCATGTGTCAAGTGAATAGTATAACTAAGTCTTAGTAAGAAAATCCTGTTAGTGGTCGAATTCTTGGCAACTTTGTTGCAGTTAACCCTTGTGCTAATTACTTGACGGGGGTTATGCTTGTAGAGTGCGATGACTATTACGCAGTGGGATGTTTATAGCCTTTCTGTTGATCTTTGGTCGGCGTTTGTAATAATTTTTTTGTGGGAGGTTTGGTGATAGTGTTGTTAGAGTGTTGGGGGGGTGTACCGTTGGGAGCATGATGCCAAATAGCTGGACAGTTAGCGTATGAGAGAGGCACGCACGCTGCAGTAGTGTAGGGCTATGTGCTGAATAGATTCATTCATTCATTCATTGTCTGCTGATGTTGTTTGCCACAAGCTACACACACACTCTCTCTCTCTCTTCTTCGGCCTCTCTCCCTCCCCGTCATCCTCATGGTGCTACTAACACTTCAATGTTACCCATCCACTAACTATATAGAAAATTCTCTTATTATCACCCAGGTGACACAACTATGGAGAATAATTGGTCCACGATACTGGGGTAGAATTTCGTCGGAAATCTGAGAGGTTAAACGTACCCTCAGGCATTTACTCATCCACTTTAGTCCAAGTTTCTATAAGTATGTGTATACATACAATCTAGCGAACTTGCTTATACCCTTGTGCATGCTTAGTTGCATATATGTGAAATTCTGGTATTTACTACCGTGTAATCTTAATAATTTCCACATACACATAATACACAACTCGCATCGAGAACTCAATTTGTATATCATACAAATTGAGTTCTCGATGCAAATATGATTATCAGCGTACCAAAAGCAAGCTACTGGAAGTGTTGTCTCTTAGTCAGTTCAGTTTATGCGGAATTCGGGGCTTTGCCGTTCGTGTACAAGGTAATTTAATCCATAACCCCCAAGTTCCCTGATATCGCCTTACAGAAGCATTCCCCTGTTCTTTATTTCATTAGACAGGGAACACAATAACGTGTATATATATACTGGGCATGCACTTGGAGTCGTATGTTTTCAACAAAATCGTGTGGAAAGTTTTGGGAGCAACCGACCAAAACAGAAAGTATGCCGATGGCTAACTTGGCAAAATCAATCAACTTTCGTACTTGTACTATCCTATACACTCGCACTAGTCCATCATTTTTATGACGAGTTCTTGCCAACTTAGTGAGGCACCTATATTTCAGGGGTTAAATTGCGTGTAAGAACTGTTCTTGGGGAAAGTAAAAGTGTCTCTATTAGAGAGAAGTCCTTATTTTCTCTGTACATTATACATAGAACGTGTGTCTACTGATGTTCACATACATATGGACGTGTGTCTACTCCATTATATACCTAGACAGTGCATGTCTACCAGTGTGATGGGGAAAGTAATATTAGAGAGAAGTCCTTATTTTCTCTGTACATATACATAGAACGTGTGTCCACTGATACCTAGACAGTGCATGTCTACCAGTGTGATGGGGAAAGTAAAAGTGTCTCTATTAGAGAGAAGTCCTTATTTTCTCTGTACATATACATAGAACGTGTGTCCACTGATACCTAGACAGTGCATGTCTACCAGTGTGATGGGGAAAGTAAAAGTGTCTCTATTAGAGAGAAGTCCTTATTTTCTCTGTACATATACATAGAACGTGTGTCCACTGATACATGACAGTGCATGTCTACCAGTGTGATGGGGAAAGTAAAAGTGTCTCTATTAGAGAGAAGTCCTTATTTTCTCTGTACATATACATAGAACGTGTGTCCACTGATACATGACAGTGCATGTCTACCAGTGTGATGGGGAAAGTAAAAGTGTCTCTATTAGAGAGAAGTCCTTATTTTCTCTGTACATATACATAGAACGTGTGTCCACTGATACATGACAGTGCATGTCTACCAGTGTGATGGGGAAAGTAAAAGTGTCTCTATTAGAGAGAAGTCCTTATTTTCTCTGTACATATACATAGAACGTGTGTCCACTGATACATGACAGTGCATGTCTACCAGTGTGATGGGGAAAGTAAAAGTGTCTCTATTAGAGAGAAGTCCTTATTTTCTCTGTACATATACATAGAACGTGTGTCCACTGATACATGACAGTGCATGTCTACCAGTGTGATGGGGAAAGTAAAAGTGTCTCTATTAGAGAGGTGTCCTTATTGTCTCTGTACATATACATAGAACGTGTGTCCACTGATACATGACAGTGCATGTCTACCAGTGTGATGGGGAAAGTAAAAGTGTCTCTATTAGAGAGAAGTCCTTATTTTCTCTGTGGACATACACATAGGACGTGTGTCTACTGATACTCCATTATTATACCTTATTATGACAGTGCATGTCCACCAGTGTGATGCGGGGTTACTCCCAAGTGTCCCAAAAATCTTCAGTATTCGCTTAGCAATAAGGAAATATACGGTATTATGGAAGAGCTTCAAGAATGTGTTATTGTAGACGCTTGTAATGGACTCTAGTTACAAAAACTTGTGTTTTCTCTTTGCTAAAGGACAAGAAGAGTATTATGGGTATTATACCGGTAATGAGGTCATTCATTTACTGAATGGTGCCTATTATTTTCAGCGGATCAAATTTTCGCGGATAGCAATGTGCGCTTCCAAACATTACCTGAAATATTTTATGCTGTAAAAGGGCGAATGCTGTCCTGTCTGGGTACTGCAACAGATTTGTTGGATATCCCTAGGCAAATGACACGTATGAACCCTGCTTGCACATGTAGGCTGATAAAATCCCCCAGTGCCTACGGTTGCCTAGGGATATCCAACAAATACCCATACATTGACTAGTCCATACGTTGTTACGGGGTGACGTATTATTAATTAGTTCTTGTTGGTCTTTGGGGAATTGCAAAATTCCGCCATTGTTTACGAAAACACCTGTGCAACGCTCTCTGGAATGGAAATTGACAATAAATTATGAATAAACGGTTAGAAATATGCCAATTTGGGTTTTTAATGATCTCTCCGTCTTTGGTTGCCGTTACATGTGAAAGACGCGTGGTGAACCAGTTGTGCCTGCAGTGACAAGAGCTGTGTACCTTGCCAAGGTCGTGTAGTTCTCTTACGAACGAGTTTGTTCCCGTTAGCAACTGGTTGATTGGTTTGGATGGGAGCCATGGGTACCACACCCACTACAGTCAGTATTGGCACAGCAAGGAAGTGGGAGTATAGTGGAACTCCTCTAATACAGACACCAATGGGACAGAAGAAAGTGTCCATATTAGTGAGGTGTCTTTGTAAGCAGTGCGTCATACCAGGGGTTAATGACATGGTAATTGATCTGGTAGCTAATCACGACCCCATATATAATATTTCTTCTTGGAGTTTTGATTAAAAGCCTGTATGATAAACAGGGGCTGGAATTTCAGTGGCCTGTGGAAGAATGGAAGAAACACTGCACAAGGAATGGCCGCAGTATGCATACTGTTGTACATGTGTGTGGGGGGGCGCTTTCTGTTGCTCCTATGATAACGAATCCAGATGACAGCCGCTGGATAGCAACAACGTCTTTCTACGACAATCACTACCTTATTTTCCTCGCACACACAGACACACACACACACACGTACACATTAGGTCTCCATTTCTCGTAAAGGCACGAACACACATGCAACATACGTCTTACTTTTTACATTTCTCACAAAGGAATTAATGCACACACACATAATTATAGTATGCCTCACTTTTTCCACTTCTATATTATATACACATGCACAGAGACAGACGGAGACACACGCATACATACGCATTACATTTTCCACTTCTCACACACACACACATTAACACATAACCAGCCACGGACACATAAATGTGTCCACTGTCTCCATAAGCAGCAAGATTTTATATGGAGGTTTTAATACTAGGCGTTAATACTTTGTACATACATGGTTTCTGCTTGCATATTAGTGGCATGGAAAGGGTTAAGGATACACACATATGCCTTACCTTACCTCCCCTCTCTCCCTCCCTCTCAACGCAGACCATGTCAGACTCCGAGGAGACCAAGATGAGACCACGACCTCCCTCCTCACCCGGACTCTGCTCGTACTGCTCCAGATGTCTCAGCTGCTGCTGCTTCTTGCAAGAAGACAAAAAGAAATTTGCCGGAGTCGAGTACGATCTGGTCCCGACTTCGGGGGAGGGGATCATTTTCAACAACTTGCCCGAGCCGGAGGTGAAGAAGAAGTATATGTTCCAGCAGACCAAGATGGAGTATGCCGCGGCACTTACGTCGTCGGGGGCGACGAAACGCGACGAGATGGGAAAGGTGATACGGAAACAGCCGGTCAGGGATCGCAGTCTTAGTGAGCCGTCTCTGCCGCCTGGTTACATCCCCGACCCGAGCATGTTCAACTTCAGCAAGAAATCGTCGACGTTGCCGCTATCGTCGATGCGGACGTACTCCGAGAGACATTTTAACGGACACGGTTCCCCCAGAACTTCCCCGCTACGTGGTTCCCCTCCCGCGGGGTCCTCGGTCCTCCACGAGAGACAGTTCAGCGCCCCGGCGACCTTCGATTACGACAGCAGCGTCACCGCAAGTTGGAGGCCTTCTCTCTCGGCCATCCAGGAGCCCGGCGAAGACGAAGCGGTGGGAATGGGGTTAAAACGGGGAGGAGCTGAGGGGTTAAGTCGGGGTACAAATGCCGGGCATTCTCTCCCTCCCGAAGTTGAATTCTCTCTGTACTATGATATTCAGTGTCGCACGCTGATGGTACATCTCCAGTGCGCCAGGTTTTTACCAAATCGATCAAAGAAAGCCGGACTGAATCCTATCGTCCTCCTCTATCTTCTCCCGAATCGCGAAGACATCTTCCAGTCGAAGATGGTTCAAAACACGCCCAACCCGGTTTTCAACCAGTCGTTCGAGTTTACAGGTCTCATGCCGGACGAGATTCGACGGCAGACCCTCGTGTTCCGCGTGTTTAGTCACTCGTCGAAAGGTGACCTTTTGGGCGGGCTGAGCGTGTCCCTCTCGGAGGCTGATCTGTTTGGAGTGATGTGCAGGAGGAATATCGACACCGACGTCGAGAAACTAAAGGTAAACTTTGCTTTCTGATATACTGGTACCATTTAGGCTACAAAACACAATAGCCTTACCTAGTGTATATGTACTCATTATGAAAGTAGAATATCAAATGCAGTGCCTAAGGATACACTTTTCGGTTTCGATATGAAACCTTACGTTATTGTTTTTCTAGTTTCCTGAAAGTTTTGAAAGGTGCGTTTGCCAAACATCTGTGTTATCCTTGTTCAGATTCAATGCCTCCCCCCCTCTCTTCCCCCCCTCTCTCTCTTTCTATTCCAGCTGGTGAGCAGAGGTGATTTGCTGATTTCCCTCTCTCACAACCCAACCAACCAGACCCTGCAAGGACTCCTGCTGAAGGCCACTAACCTACAGAAACAAGACATTGTGGGACTGGCAGGTAGAGATTACTAGCAGTTTACTGAGATAATGACAGAGAGATTACTGGTAGTGTAGTAGTATACTGAGATATTACTAGCAGACCTTAATTACTCTGAGATTACTTGTGAAGTTTACGACTGAGAGATTACTACTTAGTATACTGAAGAGATTACTAGGCAGTTTATCCTGGCACGTGTACATAATATGTATAATAATTCGTAGGCATATTAGACAACACGTGGCACGTCTTGCGAAATTCCTCTTGCATTGTGTCAACCTGGAATGAATGTTGTTGCCAACACGCAGACCGCCAGTGGACGTACACACTGTCATTCTAGAGGATGTGTTACGTTTGGTTACATCTCGCCTCGAATTCTAGAGGATGTGTTACATTTGGAAAAATCTTAGTTTCATCTCGCCTCAGTGATTACCTCAAAATCATCTTCCAAATGATGCTCCCCACTGTAACAGCTATTATTGTGTATAATTATACTTCAGCTATAATCAGTGTGTGCAGAATGCAAAAAGTACATGATACAAAATTTTCGGGTGTAATGATGAAAGTTGGTTAGGTGCAAAGCTGTGGCTAAAAGGAGTATAGTTATCTGACAGTGTACTTTGACCCCTGCAGATCCCTATGTCAAGATATGGCTGCTGAAAAAGGGACGTCGCAACCAGAAATGGAAATCGAAAAGTGAAACGAAACACTCTCATCCCGATCTTCAACGAGTCGTTTCAGTTCGACCTCTCAGACGTGAACGTCAAGGAAGCCGCACTAGAGATACTGATGATGGACTACGACCGTTTCTCCCGGAACGACCTTGTGGGTGTGGTTTACATCGGGGAAGGGGTCCCGCACGACACGGGAAAACAACATTGGGATCACGTCATGTGTCAGCCCAACACGAGCATCAGCAGCTGGCACACCATCCTCCCCATCACCGCACAGATGGAGAGAACGACGCGAAAGAAAAAAGTCAGTCGCACCATCTCTTCACGATACACGGAAGACGAGGATGACGATAATTAGAAAGAAAAACTAATAATTAATATATAGCCATTGTTGTAATCACTATGATTTTTAATCCATGATTTTTATTTAATTAATTCTGATTTTTATGTGGTTGTTGTGAAAATCATATTAATTATTTGACATACCAGATCATACCTTCCGTGATGAAAAATATTTGCAAATGCTCAGATTACAACTAAAAATTGCATGAAAAACGGTGTGAAGGGACCAAATTCTTGAAGATAGTGATAAGTGTCAAAATGATGTGAATCTAGTTTAGTGACACAGAAAGAAAAGTGGCAGTAAAATAAGGGTTAAATGTAAACCTAATAGCATTGTTACACAGGGTCCTATATATTGCATATTGAGCCCTTATGCACCGACACATTCCCTATAAGGAGGTCATAGAGTCGATGGTGATATTGGAAGGACTGGATGCCAGTTGCTGATTCTGGTACCAGACTGAGACATGACCTGTTGCCAATGCTGACGTCCCGTGTGATGAGGAACACTTGTCCCAATGTAAACCACGCCCATCGTCACGCCCCGCGAGAAGCGATCTTGCTCCATGACGACCAGCTCCAGGGCGAGATCCTGAATGTTTCCTGATTCTGTCCCCAGATGGAAAGCGAAAGGCTCGTTGAAAATCGGTGCCGGGACCTTTTGCTTTATGCTTGACTTCCACTTTTTCATTCTTTTTCCCTTGTTGAGTAGCCATATCTTTATGTAGACATCTACGTGATAATGGAGAAGACATAAGACAGAGTAGGATGTGCAATTTGGGAGGTACTAGGCCATCTATTATGTTTTAAGGCAAAAGAGGGGGGGGGGCACCTTGCACATGTAGAAAATACCATGTGATGCCAAGAGAAAAAAGATGAGGAGCTCTGGACAGCTGTTTCGGCCCTCATCAGCAGAGCATACCCCAACTTCTCTCTCTGGCATCACGAGTTTATAAAGGCTATATACCAGGAGCGCAGCACTTGTAGTTGTCTGAACTAATGAGATTCATCCCCACAAGGCTTTGCCACTGGTATGAGCTGCTGACCATGCCCAGACATTTGTGGTTTGGAGCCTAGGCCCCTCCCCACTCCTGCTGGTCAAGTGCTGGTCAAGGCCAGTACCGAGCCAAAACCCGAACTCACAATCTGGCATGCAATTCTCAAACCTCCCACTTCACAGCCTTTGAAATTTCCATAATGTCAAACGAACATTACATATTTTGAAGCCACTTTAGTCAGTGTATTAGAACGTATTAAGACCGCCATGAGCTGCACTCACTTACAGGAACATTAGCATTCCCGTAATTCCATCACACCCGATTCTTAACAGCTTATTGTGAAAGACTGTATCTTATTACAATTCAGGTAAATCCAAGGGCATGTGCCCCTCTGGAAGTTATATTGCTGTGTATGCCATTCATATGGGTCGTGGATACTTGTATTATGGGCTTCTATGGGTTGTCAGGTTGATGTGGGAAATGTCACAGCTGCGTGCCGTTTTGCTTTGAGTCTGGTGTGTCCATTTGGCAGCGAGTATCCTGAGCTAATGGACCGCACATCAGTGCATTATCAACAGTCACTCCCGTTCTCCTACATACTTAGTTCTTAGGTTTTACTTACTCTGACTGTCAACATACAAACATATCTGTATTATCTATACTTGTGTATTATATACTTGTGTATTATATACCTGCCAGGCCAATAGCTACGTCTTGCTCCCTTTTCATGTTGGCCAGTTTGAGGATGATGCCCTCGAGTATCTTCGACTTACTCTTGAACACCAGCGACAATAGCAGGTCACCACTGTTTACTGCCTATACATAGATAAAGTGCTGAGTCATTCTAGCCATTTGTACACCATAGGCAAAAGCTTTTACCGAAATGGCTCCTCAATCTATATAGTTTCACTTATGGGATAAGACGCACAGAAATCCTTATTGACACTTAATACAATGGTTCTATAATTGATATACTCCTAGATGTGACACAAAACTGTGTAATCATGAGGGCCCACCTTGATTTTCTCTCTATCCAAGTCGATGTTCATTGTGCAGCTCATACCGTAGAGATCTGCATCCGAGAGTGGTAGGGTCACCCCACCAACCAGCGCACCCATTGTCGACCCATTATACAACTGAAACACCAGTGTCTGCTCTCTTACTTCGTCCGGTTTCAAATCCTTGAAGGTGACCGAGCGATTGATGACCGGTTCGGGGCCGTCTTTGAGGACCGTTGATTGCAACGTATCTCCAGTCTGGGTCTTGGGAGCGAGATAGAGAAGAAGAACAAAGTTCTTGTGATTCTTGGGAGGAAGATAGCGAGCCCTCTGGAGGTGGACTGTGAGTGAGAGAGAGGATATGTTGTAGTAGAGAAGAAAGTCGATTTCTGGAGCTCTTTGGTCCTCCAGCGGTCGAGTGTCAAATGAAGTAGAAGAAGATGCTGTGCTGGCAGTACGACTTCTTGAGAATCCCAGCGGCTGATGTGTAATGACAGCTTTACCTACAGTTATAATACAAGACGTAATGTTTATGTTGACTTCAAACCAATTCTTTAGTCCTGCTCTCTATTACAAGAGGACACAAGATTGACTATCACAATCTTCATTTGCTGGTAATACACAAGGATCATGGCAGTAGGATTTAAACTCAAAACATGGCAGCTAGCTACATACAACGAAGGGAGATTTAGATGGTCTTTTAAACAAGCGAAACAGGGTGTAGGTACTAACACTTGAGTAGGAAGAGATCCCAAGGATCATTGATGCTCTATCTACCGCAGGGCCTTGCCTGGCGGTCTGGAGAGGATTTCCTGGGACCCCCAGCGTTCCAAGAGGGCATAGTTGATCTCTGACTGTTCCTGAGGCATGGTGAAGCTCTTCCCAGAGGGACCCTGTCCCAGCGGCCACTTGGAGACGTTCGACTTCGAGAGAACATCGTATTCAATGTCGGCAAATCGCTCCTTTTTGGATCGATGACAACAGCTCCTGTAGCTGGTGCAGCAGCTACAGCAGAAACTCATGACTTGACAGAAGACACTTCTCTCTCTTTTTTTCTTTGGAACCTCCAACTGTCTATTCTCTCTTGTCCTCTTTCTCTCACTTTATGAACTCCGAACTGCCTGTTGCTTTGTCTTCTATCTCTTGGTTGCAAACTGTCTGACAGTGTCTTCTGTTCAGAGTACTATTCTGTAGCTCTATTCCTGCTTCAGATCTAGCTAGCTACTTGGAGACTTGTAGCTTTGACTAGTGGATTTCTCTCAAGATAACCTGCAGTAGTAGATAGACTATCATCGTGACCTCCTTTGCTGGGGGTCCACAGGCAAACTCAACTCTTCCCCAAGGCATTGTAAGAACATTATAACACAGCCAATCAGTTCTAATGCCTTGCAACTTTGGAATTTTGCCAGTATACAACACATGCCTATATACTGCTGCCTTCAGCGAGCCTGTCCAGTAACTGGCGGTAGCTACCTGGGCAGATTCTTATACAACAGAACCCTTACTCTCACTACTTTACACTATATACAGAGCTTCAATACTGTTACTGCTATAAGTATTATTATACAGACTCACCGAGAACTTCTTAGAAAGAAGACTGATCTAGTCTAGCTAGTACAGTTCCTATAGTATAGGTTTGGGTTACAATAGTCCACTGTGGCACTAGCTATAATGTTGTCTTCAGGTGAAATAGCTACTTCACTTAGATCTGTACAGCCTTCTTACAACAGCCAGGCTTAACTACTCTCCCACCGCATGCTTATAGCCACACACAGTATATATACGATCAATCTATCAGAACTTCTGGCACGCTAGGGCATAGGTGGCATTACTGCTGTACATGTGTCTACATACAGCACCATTACTTTCATTACCTAGTGTAGTAAAGGCCCACCTGCCTTGGAATGCAGGGTGTAACATATACGTGCATTCTGTGGTTCTTGGTGGGTCATGGGTGCTTTCTCTCCTGTAGTCGCGCCAGGTGTATATTATATTGCAGCACTAACAGGAAGTAACGGAAATTCAATGTGCGAGATTGTACGACATAATACCCTGTTAGTATGACAATAATACCCTGTTAGTATGACATAATACCCTGTTAGTATGACATAATACCCTGTTAGTATGACATAATACCCTGTTAGTATGACATAATACCCTGTTAGTATGTACGAGGGAGTGGAAAGATAATAATATGATGATGATGCTAGACGTTTGGTTATTCACAATGTATATACAATTGTGAATAATCTAGTTGATGGGGATAAGATGAGTTATATTATAGTTATGGTATAGCTAACTGTAATGATATCTGTTTATGCATGAACATATCAAACTGCTTTCCCTTCTCTTTAGACCTCCATCCAGATCTTGTGGCAGCTAGCAATGTGAAACTCATTATAGCATAAAAGGCTTTGGAACACATATACTATGCAGAAAGCTGCCTTGTATATACTAATGGCAGCCATTGGACTGAGGTCATAGACCCAGCACCCAGAGCAATGGGTGGAGCCAACAGTATGTGTAACATGTACTTAAAATCAAACCATGGTGATTTGTACATTTGGAGGAGTAGTGGTACACCATCTTATCGTGTTACTACAGTGCACAGTGCGAACTTGTTGTACACTTCTTCTATAAGAGGTTAACACACCCCCTTCATGTACCAAGGACACAGTGTGGTCTGAGTTTGTGGTTTAAAGGCTGGGCTATAGTATAATTATACCAAACAAAGAGTGTAGCTATATTATTATTATTATAGTTAAATGTAAGATGTTGCAGAATCAACAGTCTGTTTCAAATTGTGTTAGGGGAGGGTGGAAGTACAGAGTTAGGGTGTGTGGGAGGTGAGACAGACACCAATACAACTGCAAGTACATTGTAGTATACTAATTTGGTTCCACCCATTGCTCTCTGTGTGTGTGTTCATGGCCCCCGTGCAACCTGGTATATAGAAGACAGCACCACAAAAAGCACAAAATTAACTGGGCATTATGATTTATAGAAGAGGCATGTACAATAAAGATCACAGAATCAAAAAAGACAAATCAACACACGACAAACAATTCTCTACAATGATGGAGATCAGAGGTACAGGATTTTAGGACGAGCGTCCAGAGGTGAAGGTATGCCAGTGACTGATCCGAGCCAGCGGCTGTGCGATTATCTGTCTCCAGTGCTGTCTCCCAGTCACGTGCTCGACTTCGGCGCCGATCAGGACCTTCCCCAGTTCCACATCCTTTGAGAAACGATCGTAGCTCATCACGCAGGCTTCCAGGCAGGCGTCCGTGGCGTCCTTCTCTCGCAGATCGAACTGAAACGCCTCGTTGAAGATGAGACTCGTCTTGCTCTGCTTTATCGACGATTTCCACTGTTTGTTTCTCTTTCCCTCGTACACTAGATAAATCTTCACGTAGATATCTACAAAAATAGATGTATTTTCAACGGGCATCTACATGACAATAACTCAACCCTGAAATTTGTAAATAAGGGACACATTGAGGACATCAAAAGTGCCTCTATTCAGAGGTATCCCTTCTTTGAGGTAACAACAATACAGCTTTGATCCACAGGGACCTTATATCAGAGGTTTCGCGGCATTCACATGACAAGAATGGAGGAATGGAGGTTTGCAAATCATTCATAGTCTGGACGGCAGAGAGAACTTCACTGATCGAGAAACTCTTATTGGTGGGTATATAGCTATATACCTGAACACTCTTCTGAACGATAAAGTTCCTTACCATTATGGTGTGGTTTATGGTGTATCTTAGATGCATGCAGAGTTTAGATAACTAATCGTCTAGAGAGTGACCCTGATTCAACAAAAATAGTTGTCACTAAACTAGAAACGCGATAGTTCAATTCATGTTACCGTCAGCGTAACTTATTCCAACTACCTATATAGGATGCTTTGTATAATTATTATGCCTCTCGATCGGTGCCACTTACCAAGAAGCCCGGCTCTGTCGGACGTGATAACAGCATTCGTCAGCTTCAAGAGAATTCCTTGGAGGACCGATGTCTTCGAATTGAAAGCCAGGGAGAGTAGTAACTCTCCCTTAGGCTGCAAACACATAACAATTCCAATAAATCACACGCCTCAACACCTAACTACACAACTTATACACCTGCAGCATGCAAACTAATTTGAAGTGCGGATACACAAAGCAAACTGCCGAACTGCAAAAATAACTCGCCCCACTGTTTACCATGCCATTCTAGAGTCTACTTACACGACCTCCGTATAAAATCGTTCTGCCATCTTTGCTGGCGTGTATATAGAAGCTCACCCACCTACCCCGAGGGACGCAAAGTGTGGAAAACGCAATTTTAGTCCGCACGTGACAGAGTGTGTAAACGCAATAAAACATTCACGTGCGGAATCTTATTTGCAGAGAAGTAATTTTCGTGCCTCTGTACTGCTAACCTTGTTACTGCTGGTGTCGAGGAACACGTTGCAGATCATTCCAAATAGATCCGTCTTTTCTAGAGAAACTGTCGCAGCGCCCAACAGTTCCCCAGCACTGGACCCGTCGTGTAGTCGAACCATGAGCCTGTACTGACGTACGTTGTCACGAGGAATGTGGCCAATCTCGAAACTCTGTGCCAGTGAAGGGTTGGGGTCTTCACCGGTAATCTTTGTCTCCAGTTTGTCCGCCCTTTCCGGGAGTAGGTGTAATAGGAGAGTGTAGCTCTTGTGTATTTTGGGGGGGAGATTCTGTGCGCCGTGAAGGGAGACCGATAGGCATTCGTTCTCGACGTGGTAGTAAAAAGACATCTGGAGAACGGGGAGGGAATCAGGTTCGCTCGAAAAGCTCTCCTCCGACTTTTTCGAGCTTTTCCCCCGCGACGAGGACGAAGTGTCTACTTCCGTCTCCTCCGAGCTGCTGGTGTGTGTGGTGGTGAGTGTGCTCGCGGCACCGTAGCTTCTTCTCTTCTGCGAGCGCTGGTACGCTGAGCTAAAAGTCCCAGTAGGGCTCTGGGATATGTCGATAGTGTCCGACCTTTCGTCCAGCTCTACTGGGGAGCGGGCGACAGATCGGAGTTTTGTCAGAGCCGGCGTCGTCGAGTCTTCAGAGAGTGACGAGGTTGGCGAAGGCGTCCGATTCGTCGGTTCGAGAAGTCGCGAGTTGGGCGAGTACCGTGGTGGTCTTCCACTACCGGGCGAGTTTAACCCTTTCGGCTGCTGGGTAACGATAAAAGGGGGATGTTGTTGGCTGTGGGTGTAGTGGTAGTTGCTAGGGAGCATTCTCTGCATGTCTGGGGGGACAATCACTGCAGGATGGGACTGCTGTTGGTGATGGTATGGTTTGTGCTGGCCAGTGTGAGGCCTGGGGACGAGCTCGTACTTTATCCCAGCATACTTCTTCCTCTTGCCAGCTCTTCCTCCCAGACACCACGAGCAGCAACTGCAGCAACAACACTCTTCTTCCTCAGTAGACTTCTCCATTACTGCATAGCTAGCCGCTACAGAGCTGTATATACCAACAACAGTTGCAGAGGGCGCGGGTCAGGGTCGAGTCCAGCAGCTATAGCTAAAGGCGGTTAGGTAGAGTCTATTCGGCGTGGCTGATACCAGAACGTACATAGACCAGCGGCAGTACTGCGTATATATAGTAGCTGCAGACGAGTTTCAGTTCACCGCAAGAAGCCTATCAACTGCTCCTGGCCCGCGCACTATTGTAGGACGTCTTTGCCGTCACACGATCCGCGTAGATATGGCTCTAATACCTACCTACGCAGTATTGCCAGTTTGCACCTCCGTCCAAAACGAAATATGCTGCCAGAAAGCCAGAGATAGCTATGTACACTTTTGGGTGTGTTCCAATGTTTTAGCGGCGGTCCCAGTGTTTTCGATACCGGGGGCGGGGGAGGCGAAATGTACAAGTCTTTTGTACTGCATAATAGCTACGCACACACGCGGCAGCTGTACGTTTCCTGGTAAAATTCCGATACTATTAGCGGTGTCTCTATCTTGCACAAAGAGACTCTCACAGTCACTGCACGAATATTGCGCATGCGTATTCGGCAACACCCCACACGCATGCGCACCAGCGCCTATAAATGTCACTTCTGATAAATACCAATCATGATCACAAAAAATCGATGCATAAAACCTCAAAAATGAAAACGTGACTGATTGAATACATAAAAGGCTCTGTATACGCACAAGTAAAACGTACAAATCGCAAAAAACGACACTCTAGCTAGATTGTATCTATCAGGGGGCTGCTGATGCGTCAGACGTGTTTGTATCGCTGCCTGGCAACTGCTGTTGCTGGGCGGGGTTTGGCGGGGGTTGCAAGTATTGGACTCGTCGTTGCCGTTGACGTCGATGCTGTTGTTGCCTTTGTTGTTGTTGTTGTTGTTGCAGTTCTTGTTGTTGTTGTTGCCTTTGTTGCAGCTGTTGTTTTGCCAGTGGCAGTACTTGCTTTAAGTCAGTGTAAGGAATAATTGTGTGCCAGTGACTGGTCTGGTGCTCAGGGGCACTGATAATCTCCATCCAGTGATTACGACCCACTTCCTGGGGGGAATTTGCCCCGACGTAAACCACGCCCATCTTGTCGTTCCGGCTAAACCAGTCGTAGTCCATGACCCATACCTCGAGGCTGACATTGCGGATGTCGAGACCGGACACGTCAAACTGGAACGACTCGTTGTAGATCGGGACGAGCGTGTTTTTCTTGACCTCCGTTTTCCACTTGTTCATTCGTTTGCTCTCGTGGATCATGTATATCTTCACATACGGATCTGCAACGAATGCAGCAAAACAGCTAGAACTATAGAGGTTTCGACGTAACAGAACAGGATTTTTAGCTATGTAGTGGTGTTTTGAAAAGGTGTGTAATACACAATAGAATAATACCTGCCAGTCCCCAGATATCAGCCTTGCGAAGGTTTGTAGCCTTCAGAATTATTCCATTGATCACCCTCCTTTCTTCAGAGTACGTCAGGGAAAAGAGGAGATCGCCCGCCGAGAATTGCTGCAGGTAGATAGCAAGATGGTGGCCAGGACGCTCATGAAATGAGAACAACTCTCTAAAACAAAGACACCTTAGAGTTGTACGCTCACTCACGCAACCCAGTCAACCCGCAGAGTCTGTCTGAACCTTGTCAAGAACAGCACACTGCCGTTTGCAAGGCTACAAGTGTTTTTCACGGTAAGCGACAAACGAGGCATATCACACACAATCGAGGAGTATATAAATTCTTGGAATTCCTGAACACCAGCAAGAGCCCCTCCTCTTGCAGTTGAAGTACTCGATTTTATTTTAGCTGCATGTGCGAACGGTTCCAGATTGTGCGCAACTTTCTCTGATTGTAGCCACAAGACCAATTTCCTCTCCTGAGGGCGGAGTCTTGGTATAATCATAGCCCCATACATCTATGATGCTAGGTACCATGTCAATCCCTATATAATTTCCTCTCCTGAGGGCGGGGTCTTGGTATATAGTATGAGATGCTAACCTTCAGCAGCCCCTTTCTCTGGTCCACGGGTCTCCTCATCAGCACGCCATACAGATCCGCGTCCTTCAGTGGCATTATCACCGTTCCCATCAGGTCATTCTTTGAGAACCTACGAAAAATATAGTTACGAAGCAATTTTTGAACATAAATTTTTTGCCAGGAGCAGGAAAAAATATTGTCTACAAAATTTTTGTCAGTATCATGTTTTCAGGTCATTTTTTCTTATATATACGTACACAAAGCAGCGCCCAACTCGAAAACGAAGCGTCATGTCTTTTCTATAGCCCTTTAGCCCTGTTTCTGAAAGTACTATTTTACGTGTGAGTCTTCCTTTAGAAGAGCGCACTGTAGATTGATGGAATTCAGAGCCCTATCTCCAATTAATGCACACCGAACGTCTGTATTTAGTGAAGCAGCAGCTATGAATAGAGAGACAATCACAAGCTTTTCTATAGAAATCCATGCAGGCCTTTACTGCAAGTATAGTGTATTTGCTATATATGCTTTGTTCAGTGTAGGGGTCTTCGACGTCTAATGCATGCAGATTTCATGTGATTTCTAAACCATGTTCGTGCACTTTCTTCTATTCCTTCCCTCCTCCCCTCTCCCTCCCTCACAAAACGCACACACACACACACACACACACACCTGTCGTGGTCAAAGACGCGAAAAACCAAGACCTGATTCTTCAAGTCGTTTGCCAGAATTCCTCCAAACTCGAACACCTGCTGAAACTCGGGATTCAACGTCCGTTGCTTGACGACCGACTGCAGAACCTCTTGCTTGTTGGGCAGAAGAAACAGCATCACGAACGGGTCACACGAGCCCTGGTTTGGAGGTTTCAGAGGAAGATTTTCGACTTTTATGAGGTTGACCATGAGCGCCCTTCGCTGAATGTCAAAGTAGAGAGAGAAATAGATGTAGGGGGGGTTTTCATCCGTCGTCGACGTAACTTCTGCACCGCTAGTGTCCCCTGCAGCTATCCCACTGCTTAGGAGATATGCGGACGTCGATGATGTAATGTGGCTGGGGATTTTGGCTGATTTGCTCGCCCCCTCTTGCGGGGAACCGGGATCTTTTCTCAATCTTTCTCTCCACGACCCCAACCTCCGCCGACCGCTGTCCAGAGAGAGTACCTTGGCAACCGACATATGCTCAGCTGCTGAAGCCGCACCCCGAAAGCCCCTCTCCTCCTTCCCTCCCTCCTCCTCTTCACCTTCGACCTCTCGTTCGTCTTCGGGGTGGCCCCCTGATTTAGACTCCGGGGAGGCGGTCAAACTCGACGACCCCTCGGTTTCCGGCGACTCTGAAAACCTCTTTGTCCCTCCCTCCCCCACCCCTCCCCCGTCTCTCTTCGAGCCCCCTCTCATCATAATGGTGTCTGGCGTCTTACACTTTCGCAGTGCAAGACCTTTCTTTCCTTCCCGGGGTTTCAGCTTGTCCGTGTCCTCGAGGGAGAAATCGGGAGTTTGACATCTACGGAGCTTTTCGGCATCGATTGTCGGTTGCTGCGAAGGTGAGCTGCCGACCGTTCGTGCTCGGTGCATTAGTCGCTTTCTTCTTTGTAATCTTTCGTCTTCCATCCCCTCGTAACCCCCGACGGTCTGTTTGCCAGCCATTGAAAAGATGCGTTTTCTTCCCCGTGTTATCATGTGGGGCGCTGGTAACGACATCTGTCGACCCTGCGCCTGCCTCAGTTTCAATTTCTCTTCCTCTTCGTTGTCAAACGTCACGTTACTCTCGCTCCCTCGTTCTCCGTTACCCCCCATTGCAACGTCGACGTCGGTTACCGTGGTTGCCGGGTTTGTGAGCGAATTCTGTTGCGAGCCCTTCCCCTTTGCCCGCGACGTCCGCTTCTTTCGCTGCGTCGTTGCCGTGGCAACCTGAATGCTCCCGGTTCCTCTGTTAATCTGGAACGCAGTTCGTGGCTGGCATTGGATCGGGACCTCCGAAAACGGCGTCTGCATTCCGGGGCCACGCCCCTGGAGATACGGAGCCGGGAACGGGGAATCGGTCTGGGGAATGATCACCCGTCCCGTTCCGGCACCGGGAGTGAATTTCATCTGCGGTTGCCGCAGCTCAATCTGTCGAGGTTTGAACGGGAGGGCTGGGTGGGTGGGGAACTTCTGGGGGGCCTGAGGGAACTGGAACACAGGGAAGGGGTTGTAACCTAGCGACTTGCTGTCTCTGTGGAGAACGACGCCGTCGACTGAGTCAACAGATTTCTCCGGTGACAAGTAACTGCAGGTTGTATAGTTATTGTTGCCATGAAACACTGTACATGATGTAATGAGAACTGTACCTTTGAGGTATAACATACTATGAATTGAGTGAAATTGAATTAATAATACACACACTGCAAAACTTCACCGTGTGAGGCAAAAGTCTATAATGCAACCTCAATGTATTGGTATGATGGGTCCAGACCCCTCTACAAAGGACACTTGTTTCAACCCCATGCTAATACTTTAGTGTATTATTTGACCCCAGAGATAGGGACGACCTCTCTACAAAGGACACTTGTTTCAACCCCATGCTAATACTTTAGTGTATTATTTGACCCCAGAGATAGGGACGACCTCTCTACAAAGGACACCTGTTTCAACCCCATGCTAATACTTAGTGTATTATTTGACCCCAGAGATAGGGACGACCTCTCTACAAAGGACACTTGTTCAAACCCATGCTAATACTTTAGTGTATTATTGACCCAGAGATAGGGACGACCTCTCTACAAAGGACACTTGTTTCAACCCCATGCTAATACTTTAGTGTATTATTTGACCTCCGAGATAGGGACGACCTCTCTACAAAGGACACTTGTTTCAACCCCATGCTAATACTTTAGTGTATTATTTGACCCCAGAGATAGGGACGACCTCTCTACAAAGGACACTTGTTTCAACCCCATGCTAATACTTTAGTGTATTATTTGACCCCAGAGATAGGGACGACCTCTCTACAAAGGACACTTGTTTCAACCCCATGCTAATACTTTAGGTATTATTGGACCTCCGACCCCTCGAGAGGGGAACGACCGCGCTACACGGACACTGTTGCAACCACACATGCTAATACATGTAGTGATTATTTGTGACTCAGAGATAGGGACGACCTCTCTACAAAGGACCCACTTGTTTGGTTGCTCAACCCTGCGACTACTTAGGTGTTGATTTGACTCCGAGGATAGGACGACCTGCGCTACAAACGGGCACACAATCAGATGTACCATAGTACACCTGGTTCGGAGGTTCCACTGTATATCATTGTGTGGAGCCATCATAGCTCATACCGCTGGAACTTGCTCGTGAGGACTATCATATGTAGATAAAGAGCTGAGCAGAAGAGCTGGAATGTGTCAGACCTGTAATCTGACTTTTGCAAAGTGTCTGCTTTTCGGTCGTAG
>CASHTH010004356.1:0-12538 GCA_030341885.1 Geodia barretti
GACTTATAGAAAGACCGCGGGAAGAGAGAATCGCGTCGCGCTCTACGGTAGCAACAATAGAGGGATGCGCATGTGCTGCGATTGAGTGACGCGAAGGATGGCGCTTGCGACGGCACCGTGCCCCCCCCCTCTCCGCGGAAGCCGAGCCCGACCATTGTGGTACTTTGTAGGCGAAACGATTGAACGTTTCTTTCTTACAGGAAGGTGAGGTGAGTGCGGATCTAGCCGGCCGTGAGCCCGACGGCCACAGCTCCGCAGGGCCGTGTGATCACTCGTCCCACACGAGCTAGATGCGAGAAAGAAAAAGAGGGACGGGGGAAGAAAGAGGTGGGAGGGGGAGTGAGAGATCAGAAGGGGGACGGGGAAGAAGGAAACTTGACGCGGCAAGATGAGGTGGAGAGGAGGAAGCGGACTCAAGAGAAGAGATCAGAAACAAGAAAAGGAGGCGGAGAGAGACCGAGCGACGGCAGATGAGGCGCGGGAGGATGTAGAGACAGCAGACTAAAGGGCGGGCGAAAAAGTCGGGCGATGAGAGCACCTTCTGTCAGAGGACGGCAGTTGATAGATCTGCCGAGCGTACGAAAACCAAGCACAGGGCGAGACCGCCTCGGTCCCCGGAGCTGCGTCGATGATCGGGGCCAACGTATGAGACGGTCGCCAGTAGTCGCCGACGACGTACAGGATGAGGAGCTTCGGTTCATTCCGTCAGGTAGGAATCGGGTTGCGCCCCTTCTTCGTCTTGGGGCCACGCTATTGAGCCTTCAAGCGGACGCGGCCCCCGTAGAGGGAGAAGGACCAACACGATTCCCGGTTCACGCGGTGTCAGCAGCCGCACCCCCGCGGCTCTGCTGGGCCCTCGGGCGCCGCGCAGCTTTAGCCGATAGGCGGTAGAGCGGAGGGTTATGATATCAAGGGGCGAGCGAAAGGAGAGAGAGGAGCCAGGCAGACAGGAGAAGGTCAAGGGACAAGCGAGATGAGTCAGGGCGATACAGCAGCGGCTTAGAATACGAGGAAACAGAGTCGGAGTACACACGGTCGTAGAGAACAGCAACACCAAAAGGCGGGGTTGGGGGTGTTGGTGGTAGAGTCAGGGTACAGTCCCGGCCTCCCGCTTCGCCAGAGGGCGTGTTTCTCAGCGGTTAATTACGGCGTCAGTGAACGGGCAACGTCGTTTGCCCCCGGAGGTGCGAACGTTGACGGTCTCAGGGCCGTCGCTTCCGCATCCGCCGGGCAGGGTGGGGAGCACGCGGGCGCTCGCCGCGTCGCCAACCGCGGCGGAGCACCACCGCGAGTTGTCAGCAGGGGTGTGAGGAGGGAGGCCGAAGAGGAAACTCGTCCGCGATGCCGCAAGCTGCTCTTCGCAATGTCCGGTCATCTGCCGACCTGGGCGCTCGCGCCCCACGCGCCTCAAAATCAGAGCCCCGCCGGAGGGCAGTGCGCAGGTGGACGGGAATGTGCGAAGCATCGATTCTGCGGTGGGTTGTCGATGGCGACTCTTGTCCATTTAAACGCACCCTCCTGGGATACGGAGCCGTAATTTTCCAGTACACACCCCCCCCGTCTGTCCGAAGACCGGCTTCAACCTCCCCCAGCCTCACAGTCGATAGTACCTGAAGCGCGGTGAAAGCCGCGTGACCGTCAGGGGGCGGCAACCGAGTGGGTTGGGGAAGGCGGCCGGCGAAGACGGTCGGGACCAGACAGGACGGTGAGATGAGCAAGGGCGCTGAGGTGGACAGTTCCATGAGTGAAATACCCCAACATCAGCGACCGAGGAGACTTGCCGACTGGCTGAACCCGACGGGCCGGAGGAGGGTCCACTCTTTGATTCCTCCATCGGTCCTCATCACGCGAAGACGTCTTCGTGAAAGCGGTATGCGGGAAAACCGCACGTACCGTTTGAGCGGCGGACGGAGGCCAGCGCCCGCGGGGCGCGCCTCCTCCGACCCGACACCGGGGAAGCCGGGTAATGCCGGCGGAGGGAAGGGACCTCAGGTGGAAGCGATGGCGAAAGGGAGCAGGCTCACGGGAGTGGCCGACGGCCTAGTACCCCGGAGATGAGCAGGAATTCCGGACTGTCATCACATGCACAAGCGAAGGGGACGACCTGCATGGTCGCTGTCGCCAGGGCGTCAACAGGCCTGACGACGCACCGGCCGGCCAGCGCAAGGGTGCGAGCGTGGTGCCACCGCTCGCGAGACCCGTCCGCTGGTCGCGACCCGGGAACCCGTGTGCGAGTCGCATGATTCCACTGGAGAGCCCGGTGCCGGAGATCGGCCCGCCGGGTTCGGAGAGCGGGGGGAGGAAACGTGCTCACGGGAATCGGACTGCGGCCCGGTTGCGAAAGCACCGGATGAGCCACCGATCCCTACCGGATACGCGCCTCCCCTCGACTCTACTCATGAGGATCGTGAGGTGTGCGACGGGTTCGATCATCACCAGTTGCCCGGAGCCGTCCCGTCTCGGGTGCTCGTCAGCCGGCAGTCACTCAGTCGCATGAAGTTCGGTCCCTGGCGCCGGGTAGCCGCGGGGCCGGACCCTCGGCCCTCAGTTCGGATGGGGCGACCAGAGTCGTCGATCCGGTCACTACCGGCGTGCGACGGCCAGACGCAGCGAAGCCGGCGCGCCTCTTTACTCCTGCGGCTCTTGCTCCTGCGCCTTGGTGGTCTCTCGCCGGGATGCCCAGTACTTGCGCATCCGCTCGGCGACGGCCCTGCGCTGCTCGTCGCTCATCGTGCGCTTCCGGCTGCCGACCGCCTTTACCGCCTTCTTCCTGCCGCGCCCGACGGCCGGCGGGACGTTTCCCTCGATCGCCTCGATGGCGCGCTGTATGGCAACGAGCTGGCTCTTGAGCGAGCGCTCCTCGTCCCGCAACGCGTCCAGGATTCCGCTCTTCGACATCGTGACCTGCTTTCTTCGCGACGACCCGCCCGCATCACTTGCCCCGGTCGCCGGCACGCAAGAATCCAGGAACGCCGCCGGGCGCGGCCGAAACAGGTCGCGACGAGATCGTCCCGATTCCCGGGAGCATCACGACCTGCTTCCCGCGGGACGCCGGAACAGCGGACACCAAGCACGTGCCTGATCCTGTCGCTCCCCAGCCTCTTGGAGCAAGTCGTCGCGCGGTTTGCGTCGGCCGGCCGATCGGCCGGCGCCAGGGTAGCCGTTCCCATAGACCGGGGTCGAGCCGGACAGTACTGCATTCGGGAGCCGATGGGGCAGCCGAGCCACGGGAGGAGTCGGCTGAGTGCCCAGAGGCCGAACGGCACGCAGAGTTGCTCGATCTGCGGCGAGTGTTGAGAAGACCCGGGGCAGTTCAGTTCTGCCGAGGGCCAGGCCGTGCGACCCGCGACAAACGCGGCATGTTACTCCCAGGCTCCGCCCACCAGACCGAGACTGCCCAGTTCGCGCACCGCCGAGTCCTGCCGCAGCTCCCTGGCGAGCACGAGAAGTTCGGTGCGTGGGTAACCGTGCTCCCGGCTGTCCGGCTCCGGCACCGGATTCCGGGCGCGCCAGTCGGCGCAAACCTCGGGGCGCCGTCGCCGAGCACCCGGGCCGCCGCGCCGAACTTGCCGCGTCTCTTCAGCGTCTTGCCGACAACGGCGATGCTCACCTGCGGAGCATACGTACGAAGGTAACCGCGGTTGTCGTCGGCGTGGGCGTTGTTCTGCCGGGTCCGAATGCTGCCCGAGCTCCATCTGCCGGACGCCGGCGTTGCGGGAGGAGCGCCAGCGGCGACTCGCGGCGCGCGCCGTGCGCCTGGGGCGGGCGGATTTCACGTAGGCGGGCCTGGGCGTTCAGGACTCCATGGAGGGGCTTCGTCTGCGCCGGCGCTCTCGCCAGCTCAGCATAGCCGGGGCAACCTCAGGGCAACGCTGCTCGCTCCTTGTGGTATAAGCACCAGAGCACGGAACGCCTATGGACATCTCCCGTCGCACGTTCCTGAAGGCCTCGGTCACCGGCGGCCTCGCGGTCAGCGCTCTCGGTTTCGATTTGCGTCCGGCGCACGCCGCGGTCCGCCAGCTCAAGATCGGCAACGCCACGGAGTACCGGACCGTCTGTCCGTACTGCGCTGTCGGCTGCGGGACGATCGCCTACGTTCACGGCAGCGGTGGTCTCAACACGAAGAACACCGTCATCCACGTCGAGGGCGATCCCGACAGCCCGATCAACGGCGGGACGCTCTGCCCGAAGGGCGCGTCGCAGATGCAGCTCGCGATCAGCCCGCGGCTGCGGCACCAGCCGCTGCTGCGCCGGGCGGGTGCGTCGGAGTGGGAAGAGGTCGACTGGGACACGGCGATGGACTGGTTCGCGCGCAAGTTCAAGGACTCGCGCGATGCCTCGTTCCGCGAACGGGACGACCAGGGCCGCGTCGTCAACCGCGCCGACGGGATCGCCTGGGTCGGCAGCGCCACCGTCTCGAACGAGGACGCCTACCTCATCACGAAGACGATGCGCGCCATGGGCCTGGTCTACATCGACCACCAGGCCCGCATATGACACAGCCCCACGGTGGCCAGTCTGGCCGCCACGTTCGGCCGCGGGGCGATGACCAACCACTGGAAGGACATCAAGAACACCGATGTCGTCCTGGTGATGGGTGCGAACCCGGCGGAGAACCATCCGTGCGGGTTCAAGTGGGCGATCGACGCGCGTGACAACCGCGGCGCGAAGCTCCTGACCATCGATCCGCGCTTCACCCGCACGTCGGCCGTCGCCGACCGCCACATGCAGATCCGGCCCGGGCTCGGACATCGCGGTCCTCGGCGGCCTGATCCGCTACGCGCTCGAGAACGACCTGTACCACGCCGACTACGTGCGCGCCCACACGAACGCGACGTTCGTCGTCGGGGAGGACTACGGGTTCGCAGACGGCCTGTTCGCCGGCTTCAACGAGGCGGCCAGCAACTACGACAAGACGGCCTGGGACTACGAGCGGAGCCCGGACGGCTACGTCCGCCGCGACCCGGCGCTGGCCCACCCGCGCTCGGTGTTCCGGTTGCTGAAGCAGCACTACGACCGCTACACGCCCGACGTCGTCGCGGACATCGCCGGCTGCACGGAAGAAGAGTTCCTGCAGATGGCCGAGATCATCTGCTCGACGGGCCGCGCCGACCGGGTCGGCACGATCATGTATGCGGTCGGCTGGACGATGCACACGGTCGGCAGCCAGATCATCCGCACCGCGGCGATCCTGCAGTTGCTGCTCGGGAACATCGGCCGGCCGGGCGGCGGCATCAACGCGCTGCGCGGGCACGCCAACGTGCAGGGGGCGACCGACCACGCCATCGTCGCCGGCATCCTGCCCGGCTACCTGAAGGTGCCGACGCCGCCGCAGACGTCGCTGGCGGCGCATCTGGGCGACTCGACGCCGCGGCCGCTCGTCGCCGACACCGTCAACTATTGGGGCAACTACCCGAAGTTCTACGTCTCGCAGATGAAGGCGTGGTTCGGCGACCACGCCACGCGCGACAACGACTTCGCCTACGACCACCTCGCCAAGCAGGACGGCGACGCGACCTGGCTGACCATCTGGGACCAGGCGCGCCAGGGGACGCTGGAGGGCTTCGTGGCCCTCGGGTTCAACCCGCTGCTGGCCGGACCGGACGTCCCGCGGCTGCTCGACTCGATGTCGAAGCTGAAGTGGAAGGTGGTCATCGACCCCTTCATGCTCGACTCGGCCGAGTTCTGGAAGGCGCCGGGGATGGACCCGGCGGCCATCGACACCGAGGTGCTCTACCTGCCGTCCTCCCACTGGATCGAGCGCGACGGCTCGTTCACCAACAGCGGGCGCTGGGCGCAGTGGAAGGAGAAGGCGATCGACCCGCCGCTCGGGGTGCGCCCCGACACCTGGATCCTGTCCGAGCTCTTCTGGCGGGTGAAGGAGCTGTACCAGGCCGAGGGCGGCGCCTGGAACGACGCGATCCAGCACCTGACGTGGGAGTATCTGAACCCGCGCGAACCGAAGCTGGTCGAGTTGGCGAAGGAGATCAACGGCTACGACCGGCGCAGCGGGCGGCTGCTCTCGTCGTTCGGCGAGCTGGCCGACGACGGGTCGACGACCTCGGGCAACTGGATCTACACCGGCAGCTTCACCGAGGCGGGCAACCAGATGCAGCGTCGCGGCACCGCCGACCCGACCGGTCTCGGCATGCACCACGACTGGGCGTTCAGTTGGCCGGCCAACCGCCGCGTGCTGTACAACCGCGCGTCGGCCGACGCCGAGGGGCGGCCGTGGGATCCGGCCCGCGCCGGGCATCGCCTGGAACGGGCGCGAGTGGATCGGCGACGTCCCGGACTACGGCCGGACGCACGCCGCCCGACGCGGCCGGGGCCTTCATCATGACCGAGGAAGGGGGTGGCGCGCCTGTTCAGCAGCCACCTCGCGGACGGCCCGTTGTCGGAGCACTACGAGCCGGTCGAGAGCCCGTCGCCGAACGTGCTGCACGACAACGTGCCGATCAACCCCGTCATCCACTGGTACGACGGCGCGCGCGAGACGCTCGCCACCGGCGACGACGACTTCCCGTACGCCTGCACCGTGTATCGCGTCGTCGAGCGGGAGCACTTCGTGACGAGCAACGTGCCCCTGCTGGTCGAGGCGATGCCCGACTTCTTCGTCGAGGTGCCGGAAGGTCTGGCCGCCGAGAAGGGGATTCCGAACGGCAGCCAGGTGCGGGTCTGGTCGAAACGGGGCGAGGTGCAGGGGACGGCCATCGTCACCAAGCGCATCAAGCCGCTGCGCGTCAACGGCAAGGTGGTCTGGACGGTCGGCATCCCGGTCCATTGGGGTTTCGTGGGGTTGACGCAGGGGTCGATGGCGAACCTGCTGACCCCGTACGTCGGGGACGCGAACACCCGCTGCCCGGAGTTCAAGTCGTTCCTGGTGAACCTGGAACAAGCGACCTGACATGGCCGACACCCTCTCCATCCGCCGCGTGTCCGCGAGCCCGGACGCCTACATTCCGATAGACGCGCTCCGCTCCGGCGGGCCGACCTACGCCAAGCTGGTCGACATCGGGGCCTGCATCGGCTGCAAGGGCTGCGAGGTCGCCTGCAAGGAGTGGAACGACCTCGGGGTCGAGCCGACGGCCAACTTCGGCAGCTATCAGAGCCACCGGGACCTGAGCCCGAAGACGTGGCTGCTGATGCGCTTCAACGAGGTGGAGATCGACGGCAACCTCAACTGGCTGATCAAGAAGGACGCCTGCCTGCACTGCGAAGATCCGGGCTGCCTGTTCGCCTGTCCCGCGCCCGGGGCCATCGTCCAGTACACGAACGGCATCGTCGACTTCAACCAGGAGAACTGCATCGGGTGCCAGTACTGCGTCACCGGCTGCCCGTTCGACATCCCCCGCTTCGACGTCCACACGCGCAAGGTCTCCAAGTGCAACATGTGCGTCGACCGGGTCGAGGCGGGCCTGGAGCCGGCTTGCGTGAAGACCTGCCCGACGAACGCGATCTCCTGGGGCAGCAAGCACGACATGCTGGCCCTGGCCGACCGGAAGGTGGAGACGCTCAACTCGCGCGGCTACCAGAACGCGGCCGTCTACAACCCGGCCGGCGTCGGCGGCACGCACATGATGTACGTCGTCCCGCACGGCGACCGGCTGGAGGACTACAGCCTGCCGACGGATCCGACCGCCAGTCCGATGCCGATGACGGGACTCGGGTTCCTCAAGCGGATCGGCGCCTACCTGATGGGCTTCGGCGTGCTCGGCGTGGTGGGGCACTTCCTCCGCTACGGGCCCGAGCGGCTGGAGGAGCACGAGGAACACGAACCGGGCGGGGACGCCGGCGCGCCGGTGGCCTGAAGCCCCGGCGCACATCACTGACCGACCCATGGCTGACCGGGTGCTGAATCGCTTCACCTTCGCCGAGCGGATCGTCCACTGGGTGGTCGGGGTGTCGTTCGTCCTGTTGCTGGCGACCGGTCTCGCCTTCGCCTACCCGGCGCTCTTCTGGCTGACCACGCTGCTCGGCGGCGGCCCCTCCGCGCGGGTGCTGCATCCCTGGGTCGGCGTGCTGTTCGCCGGCGGGATGGCGTTCATGATCGCGATCTGGATCCGCGACATGTTCCTGAGCGAAACCGACTGGCGCTGGCTGCGCGCGGTACGCCACTACGCGACCCGCGATTCGGCGAACGTGCCGCCGGCCGGCAAGTACAACGCCGGCCAGAAGATGTTCTTCTGGTTCCAGGGGCTGCTGGCCTTCGTCTTCGTCGTCAGCGGCGTCCTGCTCTGGTTCCCTGCCTCGTTCGGCGCCGGCCTCCTGCAGTGGATGCGCCTCGCGCACTACTTCGCGACCCTCGGCGGCGGCCTGCTCCTGATCGTGCACGTCTACCTCGGCACCATCGCGTATCCCGGCACCGCGCGCGCGATGATCGACGGGACGGTGACGGAACGGTGGGCTCGCCATCACCATCCGGGGTGGCACGAGGAACAGACTCGTCCGTAGCGGCGCGACAGCCGACCACTCTTTTCGAAGGCACGTCGCGGCCGGCTCCAGCGTCCGAGCGGCCTTGCCCTCCCGAAGACCGGCGGCGACTCCATGAGTCGTCGGCAGAATTGCCCGATGCAGTCCTTTCCAATCCAGAAATGAGCCTGAAGCGGGGCACGTGAGCCGAGCCTGTCAGGCGACCGAACCGACGGATCGAAACAGGTCCTGGCGCGGGCCGCGTTGAGGGCGCGCGTGACCGCAGCATTATCGCTCATGGCGGCGGAACCGTCACGGCGTGCGACACGGCGATGGGCGCATCCTGGTTCAGGGCGAAGGTTCTGTAGCCGCTGCCGTGGCAACCGAACGGTGAGGGTCTGGTTTGCCGGGTTCTGAACAGCAGGAGACCAAGCGGAGCGAACGTCCGTCTGCGGACGTTTGCGGAGTGCGGTAGCCGAGCGCGGAACCGGCAGCAGAGGGGCTGGACGTGACTACGCGAGGGGCTGTGAAACGGCCGGCAACGGCTGGATGGATCGTCGTCGGCGCTCGTGCCTGATGGCGTCGCGCTTCCGCCTTTCGGTGGTGCTGAAGCCGGTGACGACGCGAGTCGGCGCCGGCGATCCGGGCTCGCCAGCGCCCGCGCGAGTTGGTACGTCCGGTGTTCGAGCTTCCTCGCGCCTGCTCGTCAACAACATGACGCCGACCGACAGGCGGCGGTAGCGGGCCGTGAGCAAACCTTCAGGCGTGCGCCAGGCTAACTGATGGAAGGACAGCCGGTGGAAGTCCGGCAGAGGGAAGGAGTAACCGACCACCTTCACCCCGAGTCATGCGCCGGTCGCTGTGAGGCGACAGGCGAAGCGTTGACAGGGGCGCGAACGGGCAGGGCTACTGAGCATCGAAAGGTTGCATGTCTGGAGTGCCGAGACCGTGCCTGTGGTTGAAGGCAACACCGCCATCACCGCGACTGGTGAGGGGATGGTGGACTCCACGGTGTCGGAGAACCCATGCACGTTAGCCCATCTTTACCAAGATTGGCGGTCGTTTTGCGGATTTCGGCGGTTTTCGGGGAGTGCGAGGCCTGTAACTTGTTGATTATAAAGGATCGGGTTTTGCTGGAGACGAATGTAGTGCCATAAGCGTATGGCGATGGTTGCCTGGGGCAGGGTGCGTCCGCTATGGTGAGCGCCATGTTCATTCGGCGCACCCAAACCCGGCGGACTGAGGACGGAAATCCCTACTTCTCTCATCGCCTCGTGCACGCCGAACGCCTCGGCAGCACCGTGCGTCAGCGCACCCTCCTCAACCTCGGTCGCCACTTCGATATTCCCCAAGCGGAATGGCCGCTGCTGTGCGCCCGCATCAACGATGCGTTGAGCGGTCAGGCGCCGCTGGTGGCCGATTGCCCGCCTGCCGTGGACGAGGAAGCGCAACGGGTCGCGGCGCAGTTGATCGCCCGCGGCCCGGCCGCGACGACCGCCGGACCGACCGATGTGCAGCCGGTCGATGTCGACTCGTTGCGGCTGGTCCGCCCCCGCAGCGTCGGCGTGGAGCAGGTCGGCCTGTGGGCGCTCGAGCAACTGGACCTGCCGGCGCTGCTGACCCGGTTGGGCGTCAACGGCGCCCTGCGCAGCGCGGCCACCGGCGCCATCGTCGGGCGTCTGGCCGCGCCCGCCTCGGAGCGCGCGACGCACCGCTGGCTGCAGGAGCGCAGCGGTCTCGGGGAGTTGCTCGGCGTCGACTTCGAGACCGTCGGTGCGATGCAGCTCTACCGCGCCTCGGACGTGCTGGTGAAGCATCGCGAGGCGATCGAGGCGCATCTGTTCGACCGCGCGATGGGGCTGTTCGACCTGCAGCCGACGGTGACGCTCTACGACCTGACCAACACCTACTTCGAGGGCGAGGCGAGCGACCAGCCGCAGGCGCAACGCGGGCACTCGAAGGAGAAGCGCAGCGACTGCCCGCTGCTGACCCTGGGCCTGATGCTCGATGCCAGCGGCTTCGTGCGCCGCTCGAAGGTCTTCCCCTCCGGTCCCCGGATGAGGGGCGGGCGTATTCCAAGGCAGGGGGGTGGTATGCCTCGCCGGCCGCAGGTGGCAGTAGTGGAGGACACCTACACGGGGCACCAGGCGAAAGCGGGACACAGCCAAGGTGTGGACCTGAGCCCACCACGACGCGAACTGCGGAGGACAGGGCGCCCATCGCGATTGGCGGTGGGGGGACGAAGGGGGTTTGAGGAGATGAGGGGTAGGTAGAGTAGTAAGTACAGGCCGTAGTAGTCGAACGGGGCGTGCACCCCATGACGAACCGGTCGGCCAAGGTGGGGCAAGGTCGAGCCTGCCACTAGGAGGCGAAGGCGCTCTCATCCACCCACGCGCACCAAGGTGTATGCGGACGGCACGGTACGGAAGACCAGTGCGTGACCCTGGGAGACCTCGGCGGGTCCGCGGGTGGCACCGCGGCAACCGACCCTATAAGCGAGAGCGAAGTGGGAAGGGACGCTCGTCGAGAGTCGGACGCCGAGTAGTACCTGATGCGTGGCGAAAGCGACGTGACCGCGCGAGCGGCAACCGAGTGGGTTGGGGAAGGCGGCCGGCGAAGACGGTCGGGACCGGACAGGACGGTGAGATGAGCAAGGGCGCTGAGGTGGACAGTTCCATGAGCGAAAGACCCGAACATCAGCGACCGAGGAGACTTGCCGACTGGCTGAACCCGACGGGCGAGAGGAAGGTCCACTCTCTTATCGACAAGGTGTACAAGCGGAAGAACCTCGAGATGGCCTGGGGGCGCGTGAAAGCGAACCGGGGCGCCGGGGGTGTCGACGGGCAGTCCATCGACGACTTTACCGAGGTGCGAGAAGAGCAGCTCGACAGGTTGCACGAGGACCTGCGCGACGACGCCTACCGACCGCAGCCGGTGCGCCAGAAGCGCATCCCGAAGGCGGGCAAGCCGGGGGCGCATCGCGAGCTCGGCATTCCCACGGTCTACGACCGGGTGTGCCAGCAGGCGTTGCTGAATCGGCTGGAGCCCATCTTCGAGCCGGTGTTCGATGATGCCAGCTTCGGATACCGACGAGGGCGGTCTCAGCACGACGCCCTGCGCAAGGTTTGGAAGGAACTGGAGTCAGGGTGCGAGTGGGTTGTCGACGGCGACCTGAGCGACTTTTTCGGGACGGTCGACCATGACAAGCTGCTCACGCTCGTGGCCCAGCGGGTCTCTGATGGCCGGGTCCTTCGCCTGATTCGCTCGATGCTGAAAGCAGGGAGCTACGGCGACGGACGCCTCTTTCCGACGGAGCGTGGGACGCCGCAGGGCGGCGTCGCCTCACCCTTGCTGAGCAATGTCTTGTTGACGCCGTTCGACAAGGAAATGCGACGCCGGGGGTACCGGCTGACGCGGTACGCGGACGATTGGGTCATCACCTGCACGTCGGCGGCCGAAGCGCGAACCGCCTTGGCCACGGCGACGGCGGTCCTGGAGCGACTGGGCGTGCGCATCAATCCGACGAAGACTCGGATCGTTCGCGTCCAGCACGGCTTCGAGTTCCTCGGTACAAGATGCAAGCGCGGCAAAGGGGCTTCGGCTCCCGCTGCACAAGGTCCGTACGCGCCTTCGTCCGGGCGGCCTGTACGCGTACCCGACTCAGAAGTCTCTTCGTCACTTCCAGGACCAGGTGCGCAGTCGAACGCGACGCAAGGCGCCGGTGTCCACTGAGGTGCTGATTGAGCAGCTCAACCCGGTCCTGCGGGGATGGGGGCACTACTACAAGCGTGCCCACGTCCGGAAGCTCTTCCACCAGCTCGACGGTTGGGTGGTGCGTCGCGTGTGGGCGCATCGGTCCAAGCGGTGGCGGTGTCGGGGATGGCTATCCCTGTCAAACGCCACGCTCTACGGCGAGTTGGGCTTGGTCAACCTTGTCGGTTTGATTCCTTCCATCGGTCCTCATCACGCGAGGACGTCTTCGTGAAAGCGGTATGCGGGAAAACTGCACGTACCGTTTGAGCGGCGGACGGAGGCCAGCGCCCGCGGGGCGCGCCTCCTACGACCGACAACCGTGAGAGGCGGGCGAACAAGGCGACGCAAGCGGCCTGCGGAGTCGCCGGAGGGA
>CASHTH010004357.1:0-41114 GCA_030341885.1 Geodia barretti
TGTGCCAACTGCTGTTTATCACATTATTAGGGAGATAAACTAGAGAGTCCTAACAACAAAAGTTAGATTATTATTTTTAGGCAATTAGAACAATTGTTGACCTCGACCTCTTTCATCAACTGTAGTGCATTTATAGTTTAAATCTGAAGGTGCATACTTCTAGACTCTCCATAGGCCCAATGATCGTTCAGCGCATCACAATACGCAAGAATATCGTAGTGTAGATAGTAGCATTTCGGAATATATTAATCACAGCAATAGAATTTATTTCAACTTCTGAAGGTTTTCTCTCGAACGAAGTTTATTGCCTCTGCTATAAAATACCTCTCTCCACACAACACCAGGATGGGCCATCAGTGTAAGATTGACAAAGCAAAAGCAGTAATGATCTCTTGTTCTTGTCTCATTCATCTGAGTAGCCACAGTCCAAGAGTCAGTGTGTGGGTCATATCTGTAGAAAAACAGCAGTCGAGTTTTGAGCAAATGATCAACTCCACCCACGCCAGCAGCCGATCACCACGGAACGAGACCAGTGTCGAGTCTGTCACTGCTAAACTGCTGACTGTCTCCACCGTTGCGACTCGACACAAAGTGCTCGCGGAACTCTGGATCCAGTGTATTACACGAAGCGAGGAGCTCAGTAAGAGGGGCAGCTAAAGACTGAATAAGCTGACGCGTTGTCCCCAGACCTCCTCCCACTATAGAGAATGTCCCACCACACCAGCGTTGGCAACAACCAACACTTCTCCGGAGAGGAGCAACTGGGTCTCCACTGCTTCGTGGCCACTATTCATAACTTCCACGGCGTTAGGCATATTGTCCACGACCCTCCAGCAACTATCAGAGCCTGTTCATGCTAGCGCAGCTGTGTGCTACGTGGTGTTTGGGCATGGGAGGGAATCTGTGACACCACACCTTCCACGTCCAACCCCTGTGAGACTGAGAGGGTGTTGTGGACCGCCGCTCTTCAAGCCACCCACATATCCGAGACCATCAATAACTACAGACAAAACCCTCGAAAGGGTTATCGGTAGCAAGTCCATTCCCTTCCCCCCGAGACAACAGCGATAAGTACACGGAGTGGGAACTGTTTGTACTGTTTATCGTTCAGTGTGAAGTAGGCGTTCTCCCCGTGCCCCACTGGCTCTGCCCGTACATTTCCCACGGGGGTCTCATTCCCTCCCTCCTCTCAAGCCATCCTTCTTCTGACCAACCTGAGGAGTTGCTTCTTCGGCCGCCCGGGTTGCTTCTTCTCCCATAAACCTCCCAATTAATCTCTTTCCGATGCGCATTAGTCAGTTCATGAACAGTCAATCGTCAGCGCGCATGCGCAAATCCTGCGCCACCGTCCCGGCCAGGCGCCCGTGCGCGCTCCAAACAGGTCGCGAATAATACGCAGCCAGTGTGCACATGACCAAATGGGGCTCGGTAGAACTAGTCGTCTCCGCTTCGCCTCTTCTAGTCACAAGGGTATGGCTGAGCTCGCATCGGTCTAAAGCTCAGCGGACCTCTGCCTTTCTGAGCGGAGGAGTAGACGTAGTTTCGTATTCAGAACTCTACCTGGTACCAATCGTTTTAATGCTCTAATATGCAGCAGCAAATGGGGATGCATATGCTGTAGTTGTATCCTGATCATGTAGTGGAGAGTTGCTCAATAACGACCCGTTGCTTAGCTCTGGAGTCTAGTATATCTGCTGCACGTGGATTATATAGTTGTCACCACAGAGGCCCTACAGTGGCTGCAGTGGGGAGTCACGTGGGCTGTGTCGTATGTGGCAACCTGCAACACCAACCATCCCATACTGAGTGGTCTCCTGCACTCTGATTCGAAGGACCCTATCCCTCACCAGCATTGGTCATATGTGCGCGAGTGGAGATCAGCATACAGTTGGTCGGTCATGTGTCCACCCGGCTGAGTGTGGAATACTCGGGCACCAAGCTCTTGATAGCGCATAAGCTGCAAGCAGTAAACGCAGCACCAGTTCACACAATACGTATACTCGGATAAAAGAATTTTATACTGATGTAGCTATATACATTATGTATATAATATCTACAAACACACTTTCCTTGTTCAGAGTGCCTATTAAAATCTCTTAGATCGTTGATCTCTCTTTCCATTCACCTCTTTCTGAACATTGCAATCGCAGTAATGAAAGTCTAGTGGTGTCAGTGGATCTAAGTGGGGATGAGGGAGACCAAATCACCTTCTCAGGATCAGTGTCAGAGCAGAGTTCCTTGGAGGCTTTGCCACTCTTCCCTACACTACTTCCCCTTCAGGGAAGGAAGAAGGTGAGCCTTTGTTAGCTACAAGTTGGGAAATTGCTTTGTGGAATCTCAAAGATACTAATTCCGGGGTAATAAGTTTCACCTACATGTATGCACATATTTATAGAGATTGTTTACTATGAATTATCATTGCTTAGCAATAAAACAAAACACCAATAGGTATAGAAGAGGTTGAGATCTGTATCACTCACCACGTTGTGAATCAGCCACACGTCCAACTACTGCTGTCTCACCCACATCTCAGACTTCACCCACCACTAAACTCCACCTACAACCTCAGCTCCACCCACTACTGCTGCTCCACCCACCACTAGAACTCCACCTACTACTGCGGCTCCACCCACCACACCTGCCACAATGAGCCCACCTACTACGCCCACTTCCTCGGCTGGTGGGAGGTGTTTCCCTCGGTCCACTGAGAGTGAAGTCATCTTCACCTGTGTCCCAACAGCAGGAAGTCCACCCATCTCCATCATACTCTATAGAATCAACTCTGGCCGTCAGAATGTTGGTAAGCAGTTTTCTCATGTATATATTATATCTCGTCTGTAGAGTTACATCATCGCTTGTCAGAGCAGAAAGGTGGTATATACAATATATTGTAGAAAGGTTATACAGACATTGAATCTTTTGAAGGAGGTTCTGTATAGCATGATGGGAAAGTATTTGGCTCGACTGGGGAGCTCAGAAACAACCATTCAGCTAATAGGGTCAGGAACAGTAGTCCCCGGTTGGACCACTTCCTGGGAACTTTTTCTTTAGTGGAATAATCGACGCAGACAGTTTGGCTAAGAGCTGAAGTTTGGCCATCTGCTGCTCAGATGACGTCACTTGCTCTCCAGGGCCACACAGTAATTGTTTTCATGTGGTTTTTATTCCACTCACATTTAATTTGATGACTGGTACATGCTGTGGGGTGTACTGTTGGTGGCCAGCTTCCCCCCAAGGCTTGGCCCTACTCCAAACAGAGAGTGGCATCATATGATGCTGGAAGCCATTGGCAGCAGGGTAGCTATAGTCCACATCAATTGGCTGGAAGCAGACCAAATATGACTCCTCCTAGATCTGCTGGAGACTAGTGTCTCTGTGAGGTGCACTAATCTCTAAGAGAGTCTCCAAGAATCAATGCCACAAAGTTTCCTGATGGACATACCTCAGGCAATCCTAGGTCTATAGTCCAATTACTCTACTATTGCACCCTATAACAACAGTCTGGCATTGCACAGTTCTGGTGTACGTGTGTATATTTGTCGACTGTGTGATCGATAGCTTGTGTGTCATGATCACTTCCGGGAGGTGGCTCTGTTGGCTGAACCCACCTCCGTTTCCCAGCTAGCAAGGGCAAGAGATTGAGGTGTTATGGGGATGTTTGAAATTGGATTTGTGATGATGAAATTATTGGCTTTGATGTTGTTACAATACCTATAAGGTAATAGGGGGGGAAAATAGTGTCTCAGTACTCCGTAATTTTTCCTCTACACTAACACATAATATGCACCACTTGCTTAGCTGTACCATCAGTGATGTAGAGTTGTTTACAGCTCACTGGTTAGGCTTTTTCAGTGTGTACAGTATGTATGGACCTCAGTGATTGTTAAAACACCCACTGTGGTCTTGAGTGTGCCCACGCACTTGCGTGAATACCTGCAGTAGGAATCCCTATATACTGGATGAGATCAGAGGTTAGATTGAGTAGTAGCAAACTGCTTGGCTTCAGCAGCATATGAAGCTGACTTTGAACACGTGTTTTGAAATTTTGAAGATGAATGTCATAGTCTGTGTGTTCCGATATTACATGTATGTGGGGCTGTGCTGCATACTTACAAAACTGTTAACATGTATGGATGCACTTACAGGAGCAGCAAGTGGGTTCAGTATACCACTGACCAGCTACTACCAGGCCAGAACCTTGTGCAGATTCTGTTCCTGTTCCCGGGCCAGCTGAGGTTCACGCAGAACATCACACTCCAGAGAACAGTGCCACGTAAGACCAAGCTCTCGTACATCACACCATGCAATGAGACCACCAGCTATTAACAAACTATGTTTACTAAAGGCTCAAGCTGTGTTGCCTGTGTGTACATTACACACTTTGAGAAGCCCTACAATGGGATTTCAGACAATTAGAGTTTGTAGTATTAGCAGGCCTGGCTGCAGTTGTGAATGATATGGTATCTACGTGAAGATGTGAAATGATGGAACATTCGCAAGACATAGGTCCCTCTGATCTCTTGCTCTCTCTTTCATCATTTCTATCTAGTCCAGGTTGGTTGTCAGTACCGGGAGGCGAGTGAGGTGATGGGAGAGGATCTCCTAATCTCTTGCTCAACTAACGGGAACAGCCAGTCCATCTCTAGCATCAGCTACACCGTCAATGGAGGAGAACCTCAAACCTGTAAGCTACACACTACCTGTAATGGTCAGTGTCCTATCACGCACTGCATTTAGACTTTTTCATCCGCTTCTCCATCCTCTCTCTCTCTCTCTTTGCTAACAACAAGCAATCACGTAAATTATTCACAACCACCAATGATGTCTTTGTAAAAACACTCGTTACTGCCTTCATTTTACCAAGTCTTCTAAGTTTAGAGGCTGACTATACCAACGCTGTGGCACATGCGGACACCTTTATTTCTGCCCCTTATACCTCCCTTTACCCAACTCCTTTTTCCTCGGCAACTTTTCCTCCCTTACCGTGTCTCCAGCATCCTCAGTAGCAGGAGTGATGGTACCAGGCGATGAGCTGGAGGTGGGAGAGAATATGGTGGTACTGACTGTGACTGGAGAGGATGGGGAGACCACTCGTCAAGCACCATCACAATCCAGCGACGAATACCAGGTCAGGCACTTCAGTGACAAGTAGAAACGACGGTTACACAACTAGCTACATAGTTGCTGGTGCTAACTTTTTTCTATTCGATAATATTGGGATACTGAAACCTTGTTTCCCATGCCTCTTCCACTAGTCACCATGCAATGACTTCACCATTGTGGGTCAATCCCTGTACATAGTTACCCTCACTCCACATTCCATGTATAGTGTTAGCTCTTTCATACGCTATTTCAAGATTGTTGGTTCACTGCAGAGGTTCTGTGTGTTGGATACTATGGCCTGGAGGGAAACTCTTACAATATCTCGTGTACCAGTAATCTACTGCCTACCACTACTGAATGTTCTCTCAATGGAAGACCCTACCCCTGCAACCCCGGTAGGAAACAAAATTAACAACTTTTTACAGACAGTATGGTGTTAATTCACAAACACCTCAAAAGTTAATTACTTATAAGCTTCAATTTATTGCTTGCGCTTGTCACTGTCAATGGAGTCCTATTCATAATTTACAATATTGCTGGTAGTCTCCCTTAATTATAGCCCTTTGATTCTCAATATTTACATTGGTTTTGCTAGCTTACCATGTCTGGTTGGTTTATCAACCACTTATAATGACAGGAAAGTGTTAAAATAACACAGCAGATATCAGTGTCTCTTCTCTTCATGACTACACAGGAACGTCACTGTTGTTCAGTTTCCTTGCTCCATCCAATCGACTCCCCTCCCTCGACTTTCACTGGTGGACCGACTTCAAGATAATTCTCATATATAATGACTACATCGTGATTGTCTGTGTTAGGAAGTGGCTCGTGTACAGCAGCTACCCCTATGGTAATTGACAGCCTCCTAGAAGCTCCATCCTATAATGAAGGCAGAAAGCTATACTCTCCTATTAGCTGTTGTGCTATCACTTTCCCTAGGTCTCTGTCTCAGTCATTCCTTCTTGAGTATTTGTACACTCCCTGAAATAAAGATATGACAAACCATTCCAACATTGTCCACACAATCACTCACTCACATACGCATTATACTCACTTTATTATCTGTACATATACAGTAGAGTAGAAAACCTTATACTGCTATTTTGCTGAAAACGTTTATGTCAGTATACTTGTGCAGGGTCTCCAGAGGTTCTGTTCTGCCCACCTGAGGCCAGCTCTGACTCTGTATCTTTCTCATGTCCACCTGTGGTCCAAAGGTACACATACTCAGTCAACAATGGACCCCAACTAACATGTGAGTTTACCAGTACTTATTATCATGTGCATGAGGTCTAGCTAGCTAGTTCTGTCTGCCTATAATCTCTCAGACACCTTAACTTACCACTGTCATCGACTACTCTGCTGTGCAGTACTTTCAAGATCCACGTATCCCTTACAAAGGCTTTCTTTACCATAGCTGAAATACCTACTCAAGAGTTAAAAAATCCTGCCAACCTTTACATCTTAGGCATCAGTATCGTGTGATGCATCGTCGTTTTCTTTTGCACACAGCACTGACTGGGTCAAGCTTCACTCTGACTGACAATGTTCTGGAGGATGGAGAGAACACTGTGGTGGTCCAGGCCACTGGTCTCAGTGGAGGGACAGCTGACGTGGAATACTCTGTACTCAGAAACACTGCCACAGTCTCCCACTCTCCCATTGGTGAGCAGTTCTATCTCTTCCTATATACATAGCTAGTAGCTGAAGACTTCTGTGGGACTTGGCAATCATTTTCCTACATGAATCTGAACTAGACAGCTTTCAGTTATGAATAATTATGAAGAGAGGGGGTGGGCTTATAAGGGCTTCAACATGGACAAGGCTCACATTATACATAAAAATATAACAGAACACACTCTCAGTAGTCATAAAGAGACTGTCTGTGAATGCATTGGTTTTAAATTGTCACAGATTTCCATGTGACATGTGGTGCCCAGCATGCTGCCAACAATCTCGTGGAGGTGAGATGTGCAAAGTTGGACGAGTCTGACCCTCCAATTACAGCAATATCCTACTCCATGAATGGTGGGAGTCCAATAAGAGGTAAATACCAAACTGGAGTGCTGCTCAGTGCTAAATAGTCATCACACTGTTTTGGTTAAGGCAAATGCTACACAATGAAAATTTGTTGCTTGGTTTGTCATTTGAAGTTGTATAATCAACTTTTTCTCACACAAAAAGTTAGTATCATGGCCTTCAGGAACAAAGACAAACTAAACTGTGTGTACTTTTTCTTAGTGCTTGGTCTTAAACATACTTCGTTCAACCCTTGCTCGTATGTTTGAAACTCATAATATAATTGTGTCACTCTGACTCCTGTTTGTGTTGCCGGTCCACACAGCTCCATCAGTCTCAGAGTTCACTCTGGACTCCAGAGAGCTGACAGAGGAGGTCAACACCATCGACCTCTCTCTCACCTCAGCCGGAGGACTCACTGCTGACACTAGCGTGGAGATTGGTGAGCGAGCCATATTGGTTAGGTGCGACGTAGACATGGTCTTAAAGGGAATGAGGCTGTAGCTACATAAAGTCTAGTTTGTAGAACTTAACAAACTGCAATAAAGGTTTCCGTGGATGGCGTTATATAGAATGGCAGTCAACCAAGGTCTCTCTCTCTCTGCAGCACCTCCACTGAGGATGATGTGCTCCTCACAGAGTGTGGACTGTGGCATAGAGTTCTCCTGCTCCATCAATCGCCGCCACGACAACACTCTGCTCCAATGTTACCTTGACAATGTACTCCAGGAATCATGTGAGTTTTCCCCTACATCCTGATTTTAGTTAACTTTGAAAATATTTTACCAAAGTTTACCTAGCAAGCTCTCCCGAAAAAGTCAGCTGTTGGAAAATTGTGTGGACCTGAAGCCTAATACTCCCACTGGTTGAGATCATGATCCCAATTATTGAGGCATATCTGTGTGCACGTTGAAAATCATCGTGACAACTTACCGTTCCAATTGCTAGAGGTTCTACAAAATCATTAGCAGTCTCTCTCTTTCTCTCCCGCTCTCTCCTGCAGGTGATCGAGTAACTCTGCTGCAGTTCTCTGATCTTGATGATGGTCACCACAGCTACACTGTCGTTGCTAGCGACATATATGGATTTTCAGCCAGCAACCAGCTCTCTTTCTCCACTGAGAGTAAGTCTTCTCACAACAGTATAAGATTTTGCTCTGACACTGAAATCTGCTAAGCTATAATCTGACACTAGGCAAATTTGCCATAGTCTGTTTTTTTACAGTGGCTGCATATGTGTATGAAGTTGGCAAATCCCACCTCCCAACTTTAGTTCAAAATTTGGGTGTAGGAAATAGTTAAAGACTTTCAATTAAGAATCTATCTTCTCCTGCCTACTCTATTACTTTCAAGGGGGTGTAGCTATACATAACGATGAAGAACAGACAGATCGTATTTATATTCATTAATCTGTCCCAGACACACTTTCTCTGATGTGTCGAGGGATCTTGAAACTGGGCTCCAGCACCTACTCCGTGAGCTGTGACTCAGACCAGAGACTGGACTACACAGACTGTCTCCTCAGAGGGGAGTCTGTCCCCTGCTCACTGGATTTCGACGTCAGCTCCCTCCCTCCCGGTAACCACTCCCTCACTATGACAGTGGTGAATGAGTGTGGCCAGAGATCTGCAGTCACCTTCGATGTTGAAATCCGTAAGTTAAAATCAACTATTTCACAAGGATTGTACTCGGAATTAATTCTGCTACTTTCATATTTTATGACAATGTGTTTGCAGGTTTTACCTAGATCAAAAGGGTCACACTCATTACTTAAGGATTTCACATCAGATCTTGTGAAGTTTTTTCAGCTTTTTACCTTGAAACATTTGCAACTATGACCCCAACTATGACCCTGCTCTTTTAGCTTCTTGTCTGCTGTACACTCTTGTTCTACCTCAGCTGAAATGGTTGGATCCTGTGAGATAGACACTGATGAGTTTGACGACATCGTTGATTGGAGCTGCACTGCAAACTTCCCCGGAGTCTCTCTCATCTGCCTCGTCAATGGAGTACCTCTGGAAGACTGCCTCTGTGAGTGAACCCCTATCATTAGAGTTCCTATTCAAAACCTGAGTTGTCAAGTGTTGTGGACTTGAGCCCATACCGATTCCGCTGCACTTTGTAGATGATGCATTTGCTTTCACCTTGTGACATCTGCTGTTAAAAACTACATCTTGCCTTCCACCCTCTTTCTGCTTCTACCCTTACTCCACTCTGCCCCTACTCACCTATACACACACACACACACACACACACACACACACTGACCACTGCCTGTATCAGGTGAACTCAACTCAGAGATTGGTACTGCCAAGTATCCAGATGGAGAATACTCTCTAGAGCTCATCCTCAACTCTCAGGACGGCCGCTCCAAGAACTTCACTCACATGTTCCGCGTGGAGACACTCACAGCTATCAGCAGTAGTGCAAGTGAGGGCATACAACAATGCTGAGTAGCAGATTCAGTAATATAATATTATATAATAAGAAATGAAGCATGAGTACGCATGGGGGGTATACTAAAAGTAAACCTGTGAAGTACATAGTATTTTCCGAAGCGGCTAGCAGTATTAGTGGAAGTAATCTAGACTTTACATGTAGGTTGACTAAATGCCATAATGTCTGTCTCGATTTCTCCTAATTTCAGTTGAGCCCCTGGATTTCGAATGCTTCACACAGACTAACAACGTAAGTGTTGTTGTCCAAGCCGGAGCCAACAAGGAAGTCAATCTTCACTGCCTTCTCGATGGGGTTCCACAGCAAACATGTGAGTTCTGACTTGTGTATGGAACAGCAGTGCAGTCAATCATACATATGGTAGTACGCACCTAAGCATTAATATCAGTGAGTTCTGTCACTTATTAATGGTATAGCAGTGCAGTCAATCATACGTATGGTAGTACGCACGTAAAATCAGTCGTTCGGATACCACAGATGATTCACTACTGCACTGGCTCTACAATTAACTGATGCTCTTGATGGTCATGCTGATAGTTACTTGTATAATGTATTGGCAGCCACATTAAACTGGAAGTACGTATAATGCATCCATCAAGCAGGATTTTTCGTAAGTATAATTATATCGACACTGTGTTGCTCACAGGTGGACCGTCCAACATGGTACTGTTCAGAGATGTAAGCCAAGGTCTGCACACCTTCACCATCATTGCTGAGGATCTCGACGGGCTGGTCGACAAGTGTGATGTCCACTTTGAAGGTACTAGCTACCCCATAAAAGTTAGAGTTTACCCGTCTTATTTTGACTGGGCAGAGGACCTGGACATTGCCTGTCGTGGAGCCTACAATCCATCGCAGGACGTGGTGCATCTGGCATGTGACTCCACAAGACCTCTTGCAAGCGTCGCCTGCGAACCTCGATGGACGAGAGACCATTCAGTGTTAGTGCCTTGCTGTGGTCATACAGTACGTGTGTTGTTTTAATTTGAACTTCTGTTGGATGAATCCTGCTTCCATAATCTTATGCTTAGGCCACCAGGCAAGTGCATTTTAAACAAGGGAACACTTTGTTTCAAAGGAAAGAGGAAAGAAAGAAAAAGCTGCCCTTGGTGGGACGTAACCCAAAAACCCTCTGTGTAGATATTGAGATATTGATATTGGGGAACGCACATATGGTGTCTTTAGACAGAGTGCTCTACCATTGACCTACCAGGGCAGCTCAGCAACTTAACCATTTTGCCACATTTTTAGATATAGAATTATCACACAATGCTATTTTGTATGCACACAGGTCCCACACCGTACGATGTTCCAGTCCAGGACTTTGTCAACGGGCTCTATCACCTGAGGGTGGAGGCAGAGGATGAGTTTGGAAACATTGACTCTCAGGAGCTCACCTTCTCTCCTCCTCCTCCCACCGCCACCTTTGTTGGCTGTGAGTCATTAATAGCTATATTTTACGGGAGTGAAGATTATACTGACAGTTTGTTGAGATGGCCCATGTAAAAAAAACCAGGGGTTGGTAGTTACATAGCAAAAGCATCTGGAATCTTTATTGATCATAGGTGCCTAGGTACCTATGTTGCGTAAATGGTAGAAAACATACTGTACGAACTCTGAATTATTATGTTGTTGCTATTGAGCCTCTGTACATGTTTTAAAAATAGCTCCTCTTCGATTGTTATGCTTACATTTTATACAGAGGTGGACAAGAAGTAAAGCTGAAAACCTAGAATACTGACATAAAAAGACTTCATGAAACTTCAAACATTGCAGCACATAATGTATCTTGTATTTGTGTATAATTATAATAGAAAACAAAGTAGGCAATAGTTAGTCATGTGTGCAACTGTAATATTAGTGACTGAAACAACTCAGTTTCATAATAAAATCAATATCTCAATATCTATATCTATCTTTTTTTGAAGGGTGTATATAATTATACAGCTAAAATGCAGCCAATAGTAGCTTTAGCAAGAAGAATAGTTAATAAAATGGCAGTTCAAAGGTATTGGGAGTCAGCAGGAGAAGGTAAGGTCACTAGAATCTTCATTGCCGTATCTGTCTTGAGCTTCAACACGGAGCTGAATGTTGGCTCCTGCACGATCACAGTCACTAATAGCAGCATCAAATGGTAGACTCCCTGTGTGATAATTAAACAAAAGTGACACAGATAATAATAAGCAATAATAATGTATAGCTTTGAATGAATGAGAAAAAGTCAAAGTTTATCTAGCTTAAGACTTACGTTGTGTGAGAGGTCCGTTGTTGATTCGGTACTGAGATGTAATTATGGGTCTGTTGGAGTCACATGACACATGTATGACATCATCGATGGAGTTGTATGTTCCCTGGCAGCAGATTTGAAACTTGACTGTAGACAAGAACACAGCAGATAAACAGTGCTGCCAACAGAATGCCGACGACTAAAATAGGTGTGACCAAATCTTAAATGCACATCCTGAAATAAGGAGACCTTACTTACATTCAGATTCAAATTGGGAGGTTTTCTGAAAATCTATCTTATAAGTAACACAGTTTATTGGCAGCCCCTGGTATTCTATACCTACATTTTAGGTTTTAAGTGTGTGCAAAGTGTATATAGTGGACTCACATAGAAATGATATCTGACTAGTAGCAGTGAGGCCATTGTCATCAGTCACTTCCATCTTGAATGTACGCTGGCTTCCACTGAGCATTGAGTAGTTCAAGAGATTACTCATGTCACCTGTGCATAAACAGGGCTCTGTAAAGAACATACTAGCTGAACCTGCTACATCTGTGCATAGTGTGTCCCGATTACTCTATGTAACTGTGTAGAGAAATAAGAAGGTACAGGGGGGCAATTTTTAGCTTGCGTGAGTGTGAGCACCAGCTGGAATACAGGTATATAAGCATTATCTTCACAAAAAGCTAAAAGGCTGGGATAACCTGACTAAATGGCATGCTAACAGCTTCATGCCAGAGATTTCCTGTACGTTCTAAACTTTCACATCATGTTGTGGTAAAAACCGATTTCGGTTTGAGTCTACTCACAGTTTTGCAGAAGAGTTCCGTCAATGTAGCATTGTTTAATCAGCACTGAAGACTCTCTGTTACTATTGCAACTGATCCTCACACCATCCACTTCTTCTGAGACCGACTGACACCTCAGAGTGAGCGGTTGAACTGAAAAAATGCAACCAACGTAGATATACTATATACAACGAACGAAACTATAATACAAGATTTGTGTAGATAATGGTACTGTACTTGATGTGCAGTAACTGTGCATGCACATTGTTGGTAACAGAGTCACCATCAACAAAGGACTAGGTGGGTGTGTTTGTCACTTGCCAACAAATCGTGTAGTGTGTAAGGTAGTGTTGTATCATACCCAGCTGGTGACGACTGATAGAAACCCCTCCAGAGTGGCAGTTGACTGAAATGTCAACATCATTCACTTCCGTTGTCAGTAGACCCCCATCAATGACACACTCTGAACCACGAACTGCAACACGATAACATTAGCAACAACAAAGATGGCGGATTTATGTGCGAACCTGTGTAGTTTCCATCTCCATTGATCTCATAGGTGATACTTGCGATATCAGAGCTCTCATGGCAGACTACACGAATGGCATTGCCTTCATATGTAACATTGCAGTGCACATCACACACTACAGGAGGAAGAGAAAGCACTGTAAAGAGCACACGTTACTATTCATGTAGAGAGCATAGTTATCTGTCCCGACTCTCACCTTCAAGTTATATTTGTAAAGTAAGGAGGTGTTAAAAGTGGCATTCAACAAAAGGAGCACTCACAACAAGGGGGTGAGGCTACTATATATTACAGAACATTAAAGGGTATTCCTCAGCAGTTTTAGCTATTAAATCCTGTACTGCAGCTATTGACCAGGAAGGGGTGAGGGGCTGGCGGAGTAGCTCTCGACTTTGGTCACTTCCAGAGTGCTGTTGATGAGCACAGTCTCTCGGAGACTACTGACGGCTGTCAGTGTCACCGTGTTTTCTCCTTCCCTCAACTGGTCCCTGTGGATCCTTACTGTGTCCCCAACTATAGAAAGTGGCGCATATTGCATTAACATCGGCCAATAAGTGTGAGAAGGAATAAAAATCACAAGCTATTCTTCCACAAAAAAAGCAAAACACTTGCTTAGATTTTAAAAATAGGTCACAATAATGTACTTATTACTTTCGTAAAGTCTATATACCACAAAAACCAAAACACTAGATGATGAGACTTAAAAACCTATATAGTCACAGTGACGGTGTGTATTTTATTTGCTGAGGTTTACTTTCGTAAGAATCTCGTCCTCCGTTGAGTGAGTAGAGTAACACTAACACCCTCTGCGTCCCTGTCCCGGTCACCCTGATCACCAGATATTCTCCTGCCTCGTCCACCGTGAACGTTGCCGAGAGAGGAAAACTGGGCACCAGAGTGGCGTAATTAGATGGGGAAATCCCTGAGAGTCGGGCACTAAATGCTTCGAGACTCGGCGGGAGAGTAACGGGTGGCGGAGGAGGTCGAATTGATACTCGAAGATCTCTCTGAAACGTTCTGAGGTTCCCATTGCAGGTGATCAGGATTGTCAGGGTCAGTGTGTTATCTCCAGTCAGGAACTGGGTTTGTGGGATGCTGAATGAACTGCTAGTACTCACTGCAGAGAGATTAAGAGTATGGTAACGTGCGTCTTTATCCCAAGTTACGGAGCAATATTTTGCTTACCAAGTGGGGTCTGCTCATTCAAAGAATAGCTGATTGACAGTAGATTTGCAGAGTCACCAGATACCGCACAGGTGAAAACAAACTCATTTCCGACCAACTGATAAGAACAGTTCACCTCACAAACTGTGGAGAAACAGAAATATGAACCCTCATCCATGGCAAAAATGCAGCTATGAAGGACCATAAATCACCCACACATAATGCAAGTAATGTCGAAAACGATTGCTGCAGCTTTTTGATTTTACACATTGTATGGAATCACAGTGTGTAACATACCTACAGGTGGTAGTGTAACTGCTTCTCTTTCGATGTTGACACTGTAGTTGATAACTTGCGATGTCCCATCTGATCTCACGACGGTCAACATGACCTCATTTATTCCTTCCCTCAGCTGCAGCTCACTGATCCTCAGCACACGTCCAACTGTCAATGAATTGATTGAGGGGCGCATCATGCATTATCAACCAGAATGCTACTATGTCGGGACAACAACTGACAGATTTGTAGGCCTAGTGGAACATTATACCTATAAGACACACATTGCCTATATTGTAAGACAGCCCAAAGAACTGATAACTCACTCGTAGAGGTAACTGGTACACCATTGACAAAAGCAGAAATCATAGTGATGAAAGAGGAAGACGAGTGGCTGGAGCAGTTGAAGACTACGTTACCCTCCTGTCGGTTTAAGCTACAAAAAACCGGTGGCGGTGAAGGTGGCAGTGTTGGAGTAGAAGCAGAGGGAGGAGGAGAAGGGGTTGTAGTGGAAGGAGGTGACGTAGGAGGAAGAGTAGGAGGCTCCCGGTAAGGGAACTCAAGTCTGATACTACCAGGGACTGAGCAGTCAGAGTGGGTGATTGATATATCAACTACATTGTCTCCATTTCTGAATTGACTTGTCAGAATGCTGAATGTTGGAGCGGAATTTGCTAGAAAGAGAAGATGAAAACGGGAGAGAAACTATAGTAATTATTATGAAGTACATAGGTACACGAAAGTTAAGCCCCTAGCCCTGGCCTTTATAAAATCATAGTAATCACACCTACCATTAACCGAAGCTCCTCCATTGACCTGGTAGCTGATTGAAGACTGGGTATCTTCCCGACCATTCACATTACATGTGATGGTAAGTTCCTCTCTCAGAGTTCCACTGCAATTGTAAAAGCACCCTGTAGGAACAATGTACAGCAAAGTTGTTATTCAACTGATAAATAAAGGAAACACATTCTTTTGATAAGTGAGCAAGAATTGTAAATCACAGAGCTGCCAAATATAATATTATGGTGTATCTTTAAAATGGGACATGTTAATTATCAAATGCATACACATAACCCTAAAAGTTAGCAGATATTCAAAATTGCCAGCCTTCGACAGATAGGTATCTCTACCTGGGTTTGATGGACCACTGGGTAGCTCCCTCTCTATGTTGAGTGTCATAGTGATTTCCTGGGTTGTTCCATCTGCTTTTGTTACAACCAGTCGCACGTCATTTATGCCATCTCTGAAGAAAGTTTCAGCAATCTGGGCCACTCCACCAGCTACACAAAGTAACATGCATAGTTTTATTGGTGAGCAAAGAATGTTTTCTCACGATTTCTAACTACACGCTATTGGGGGATCCAAAAAATTGTGCTTGTTTTCTCAGAGAGATTAATCCCTGACTGTCCTTAAACATTGTCACAGTACTGCAGTACCCCCACACTGTCTAGTTGAGCTCACCAGAGGATCCAGCCAGCACTCCATTGACATAGTAGACTATAGTGGTTATAGTCAGGGACGCAGTGCTGGAGCAGGTGAGCACTACGTTGCTATTCTGCTGACCAATACTGCAAGAGACGTCAGGTGGTGGCGGCTGCTGCTGTGGTCTCTGCTGGATGGTAAACTCAAGTCCGAGAGATCCAGGCTGGGAGCAGTCTGCGTGACTCATCGTTATGTCAACCCTGTTGTCTCCCAGCTGTAAATCATCGCGTGGAATGATGAATGTTGGTGCAGAGTTTGCTGATAATATAGAGGGAGGGAGAAAGACAGACAGACAGACAGAGAAAGGCAAAGAAACACAGTACTATAATTATGAGCAGCTTCTACACTCAAGTCTACTTACCACTAACTGAAGCTCCTCCATTCACTCGGTAAGCAATTGTAGAGCGACTATCTTCACGACCATTCACAGTGCATGTGACTGTGAAGTCTGTTTCACTGAGCGTTCCACCACATTCATACAAACACCCTACACAACAAAACAGTGCAAAATTCCAACTCAAACGTTAAATGGTGATTGCATTACGTTGAACTGAAGTAGGTCTTTGGTATTGAAACTCGAGCTGCATAACTCCTGCTCCACACACCGAGTGAGTCACTCTCACGTTAACTCTATTGACGCCATCTCTGAACTGCCTCGTGGGAATACTGAAGCTTGAGACCGAGTCAGCTAGAAATTTGAAAAAATATGACGATCGTTTGTTAACCACATTACCTTAAAACATGAAGTAGCTGGCTAATAGCCATTTTTCAAGCATTAGCTTTCTTACTCCAGTAAAACAAGGTAATGACATTATTAATACCATTCTGCAAGCTTCCTCCATTGACATCATATTGGATTGAGGCAATTTCGTCAGTTCTTCTGTCAACATCACAGGTGATAGTCAGTTCATTAGAGCTCAGAATCCCCCTGCACTCATAGCGACACTGTCGATTGGTTGGTGGAGCTGGGAGAGGGAGAGGGAGAGAGAAAGTGGGCAGGAGAGAAATGTATCTGGAATAACACATGATTTGAGATATGTAGAAAGAGAGATGTTCTATAGGATTGACTAAGGGTTTTATTCTTCTCAGCAGATAACACTAGCCCCTCAGAGCTCTCGTTTATCTTTATTCAGAAAGTGTGATAATACCCATTGGTCATTCATTGTATTTGCCTCTTACTTTGAATGTTGTACAAAAAACACTGTGTGTCCACCTCTCACCTTGTGTTGGTGGTACCGTTGGCTGAGTGGTGGCTATTGTGGCAGTTGGCTGAGTGGTGGTCATCGTGGTAGTTGGCTGAGTGGTGGTCATCGTGGTAGTTGGCGGTGTGTTTGTTGTTGCTGCAGTGGTTGGCAATGGCTGTGTAACTATGCACAATGATAGACTGTAGCTAGATTTTTCAAGAACATCTGCAATTTTTCCATTAGTTTTTTTCTCCGTCGAAAGTTACATGCACTATAATTGTACAGACTTACGCCAAAGAGCAGCTTACAGGGTGATGAAGTGGATGTGTCAACTGGCAGTGAGATGGTTGATGACGATCCACTGGAAGTGTAGACTGTCAGATCTATGGTATTGGCCCCTTGACGAAGTTGGCTGCTACTCAACCTCACTTCATTTCCCACTGCATCAATCATGAAGGTTAGCATACGGTAACATTCTACTTATGTACACCTATTCCCTCCAGAATATTGCCTTTTATTCAAATGCCCAACAAATTTAACGGACGCGAGAATACGGTCACTGGTTTTCGTACCTTACTTTACACAATGTTTCCTAAAATATTCCTTATGGGCCTATAGTATTAGAGCTCTCTGGCCACCACGAATAACGGACTATACTATAATTATGATTCAGACTGCAAAATAGCTATCAAACAATGTATAATTATACAAAGCCCACATAGGAAATTTTTGGCTTAGTATGTATTTTTTTTATGTACCTCGAATTCCGATGGGGATTCCATTGACAAAATAGGAGATCCTGGTCACATCAGAGGTGGAGCTGGAGCAGGTTATGACCAGCACGCGACTCCCTAACACACTCTCAAAAGCATAGCCACAGGAGACTTCCTCCACTTGTTGGTCACCTGTTGGTGGACGCGTTGTTGGCTGTTCCAGTGCTGGGAGAGGATCGGGAGGAAGAAACAATACAGCATAATAAAATAATGGCTAAATCAGGCATGTATGATTATTGTAGATCTGTTTGTTGCCTCAAAAAACCGTAAGTAATGAGCGAAGCAAGCCGACCTAGTCTTCTTGCACTATTTCGTGATGTAGCTAACTACGGCCGTTTTCGCTCGCAAAAAAACTTCATTTGTTGTAGTTAGCTGCTACTCACTGTCAGTTGCATTTCCTGCTACATCTCACAAGTTAAGCTAGAACCTGCCGTTGCAGTCAACGGCGAGCTTCATACGTGCGCATGCGCATAAAACGGACGTCTCTTCCTTACTTCTTTTCCATCTGTTCCAGCTGCGTCCGATGCTTCGCGACTGTGACACGGACACCATTGCAAGTTGCACGACAGCAACAACTGTGATAAATACGCAGAGCCTCATGTTTCAAGTTTCAGACGGAAAAGCTCTTCCAAGTGCTTTCAAATGGTTGCGTATGGACGCTTTATAAGAGCTGCGGTGCGCAAGCATTGTGGTAAACACTGCCGGAGGGCTGTGGACGGGCGCGCTACAAACCGCTAGACGGCAAACACAGGCAGTTCCCAAAACAGCTATAATACACAAAACCATTGGGTGCTTCGCGACATTCCAACGCCGTGACTCACGGCCGGCAGATTTCGTGACGAAATTTGACATGCGTCCGTTACGCTGATGGTAAACACAGCAATTTTCCACATTTGGCGTTGGCCGGAGAGTGTCGGGTTCATTCGGCACGCTAGCAGTGAGTCATCGGAAGTGATTGAGACCACTTCACACGCGTGCTGGCATGGGAAAAGGGCTCGCGACCAACACAGCGATAGGACCGCAAAGTCCAACTTGCTACACATAAAACCAACGTGAATAGCTGACAATTATTGTTCGCCTAGTAACAAGAGTGTCGCATACTTGATGCTCAGCGTAAGAAGGAAGTGGTAATTTGCTTTTGGCATCAACAACAGCGGTTTGTGTATGTTTTTCTCCCTCTGAGTCGTTAACGGGCTAGACAAATCAATGATTATTACTCAGAATGATCAATAAAAAAGCTATTGGTAAAAAGTGTGGCTGGCCAAGTCTTTGTTTTCAATCTGGGGTCATGGACTCATTAGGTGTGTTCTAACTCATTGACTGTAGCCCATACAACAATCACTCTCTTACTGCGATAAGGTCATCACTAATAAAATTATACTGCTCTATAATTGATTCGCTAAAGCTTTGCTTTGGTGAGCCAATTAACTCAGTTCGTCAGCTAGCCCATAGATGCACAGGTGCAGTGAGGTTTAGGTAAGATAATGCTCTTGGTGTAATAATACTCAGAGTTGCTTGCTCGCTTACACTCTAACTCTTTTAGCAAGAGAATACATCAGAGAGATTGATGAGGTGGTAAATGTGCGTACAGTTTATCAAGCACAGCCCTGCACTTAAAGGAAGGTAGCTGAATGAATTTTGTTAAGGGGTTGTGTCCATATCTCTGGAAAGTAGGAATGACTCAGACCCTCACTGACGTGCAAAACCCTCGGCGAACTGCGCATGCGCGGTACCGCTAATTGCTGAGTATGCGTGGTCTCTTGCTAGTATCTTTAGCGCTAGCTAAATACTGTAACGCTAACCTAGTGCACGATACGCATGAGCCGACATAGCTAGCTACAGATCATGATCCCACGCAGGAAATGCTGTCGCGTGTAACAACATTGTACAGTAGCCTCAGTTCTTGTCTGCTATTACATTGAAAGCTGAACGGAGAGCAACAGCAACTAACTCACTCTTTGAAGAAGGTGCGTAGTAGCTGCATATCTATCTACCTATTCCAGAGACTGAATCTTATAGCTAAGTATAGCTATATATAATGAGTGAAAATTCTTTTTTTGTCACAGAGTCTCAATTATCATGGCAGAGGTACACACTGAATTTGTCTAGCTACCGCAATATTGAGCTCTACAAATCCGAGAGTCTCGGTAGTGGATCATATGGAGGGGTGTGTAAGGCCAAGTGTGATGGGCTGCTGTGTGCTGCCAAGATCATGCACCCCACTCTCTTTGACCTGCGTGACCCCGGAACTGCCTCCTACCTTAGTAAGTTCCGGGAGGAATGCCACCTACTTAGTCTAGCGAGGCACCCCAATGTAATCCAGTACCTGGGTACTCACACTGACCCTGACACACGACTGCCTGTTCTGCTCATGGAGCTCTGCGATGAAAGTCTGACAGCATTCCTGGAGCGATCCCCAGGACCACTGTCCTACCACACTCAGGTGAACATCTCCCACGACATAGAATGGTCTCATCCACAGAGACCTAACGGGGAACAACGTCTTGATGATTCGTGGTCCTCGAGCAAAGATCACGGATTTCGGGATGTCTAAGCTTTTTAGGGTTGATCCTCGCATGACGGCCTTGACCCTGTGCCCAGGTAATCTTCTCTATATGTCACCTGAAGCTTTAGATGAAGCTAAAGTATACACAAATAAGCTCGACATCTTCTCTTTTGGTGTTATAGTCGTCCAGATCTTGACCAGGCAGTTCCCCAATCCAACCGATCGGTTTAGATTAGTTTCAGTTCCTCAGTTTAAGGAGCCACTTCGACAATTAGTTCCTGAGACAGAGCGTCGCCAGGCCCACCTCAGGTTGATCGCAGACTCCCATGCTCTGAAGCTGCTAGCCCTCCAATGTCTGAAAACAAGCGAAACCCAGCGCCCCTCAGCTTTGCAGCTCAATGACACATTATCAGAGCTTAAAACATCTTTGCTATTTTCGGAGAGCATGGAACAGACACAAGGCGTCCCGGAGCTAGAGAGAGCATTGAGGGACAAGGATAGGCAGCTTCAGTGTGCAATAGCTACAAGGGATGAGGAATTGCAGAGAAAAGAGAGAGAGTTGCAGCAGACACAAGAAATGCTACAAGCTAGTAGGCTAGAGTTGTTACAGCTGCCGCAGCAGATACACACGGACAACCACCCATATCCTGAGCCTGACGTCACAGAGATCAGTTCCAAGACCAGAAGAGACAGGGGATACCAACAGCCAGCCACAATACAACTTACACCGGAAGCCAATATCGCCAAGAAGCAGTGGACGGAGATGAAAGATGCGCCAGAGGCAATGTGTAGAGGAGCAGCAGTAGTGCATGGGAACACTGTGTACTTCAGACCAGCAGTGTCAGATAAGGTATACTCTTACCAACAAGGACAATGGTGGTCTCAGATGCCAGAGAACCCAAACAGGAACTTTGGCATGGCAGTCATTGATGGTCTTCTCACTAGTGTGGGCGGCAGGAAACCACATCCAACAAACACCCTCCTCAGTTTCAGGGGTAAAGTTAGGAAACATTGGTCTGAGGTCTTTCCCCCCATGCCCACACCACGTAGCAGTGCCGTTTGTGTCACTACTAAACAGCACCTAGTTGTAGCAGGAGGTCTCGGAGATGGCGGTTCCCTCGATGACGTAGAGGTGATGAACATAGACAGCAAGCAATGGACCACAGCCTCACCTCTTCCTATGAAATGCATGTCATTGTCAGCAGCACTAATCGAAGATACTCTTTATCTAGCAGGGGGTATGATTGGTGACCTTCATGAAAGAGGTGCCCTAATGTACAGAATACTAAATAATGTGTTATCTTGCTCCTTCTCTGACCTCATCTCACCTTCCAAAATGCGGCAACCATTTGTACTAGGTTCTAACCTTTGGACGGAAGTGAAAAGCCTACCAGTGACACGAACAACACTTGTTTCATTCTCTGGTGACCTCTTAGCCATCGGCGGTAATTTCGAGAGGCACGAACCCACCTCAAATGTCTATAGATATGACTCGCATACCAATACTTGGAATGTGGCTAGTCAGATGAAGAACAAGCGATCAACTTGCCTTGCGATCAAACTTCCTGAGGACTACCTAATTGTAGTGGGTGGGTATAAGGGTGCTGTAAAAACTAACAGTGTCGAATTTCTACACTGAAGACGAAGATGTGACATTATGTGTGTATTATGTCAGTATATACAAATCAAAAAAATACACAATATCAGTGAATAGTGAATTAATGCAGTAATCATAATTATGCTGAATGTGGTTTTGTTTCATTCCATTTTGTGTCCCATCATTATTATCTTGGTATCAACCCTCGGCGCGCATGCGCAGCGAGGGTTACTGACTACTGTACTTGGTTTGTGTCTGTGTGTCCGTTCACGTTTTCTGCCACTAGACGCAACAAGATCGCCAAAACTCTACAGCAACGGGTTCGGCGCTACATTTGCTTCATTTTAAGATGCTGGCGTTGTGGTTGCAATAAATAGTTCATATACTAAAATTCTGCCACTGCTACAGATGTGATCTATGCCAAATTTTTAGTGGAGGTGGGAAAAAAATGAGTGAAAAGAAGTGGAAACTTACGGCGCGCCGTTTGTTCCAAAACTCATTCTCCAAAGACGCATATATAGGTAATATGTCCACTTATATAAATTTGCTGCAAAATTTAGGATATGTACGACGACATTAATTTATCGACCAGGCCATGACGTTTATAAATCGACCGTGACATTTATAAATCGATGAAGACATTTATAAATCCTCCATGACTCCACTGAATATAATTGACACGGGAGGCGTGGCAAAGGACGCTTGAGTGCATAATTCCGGAGTCCGTTTTTAGGAGTTTGACGCATGCGCACGGCCGCACACCCTTGGCTAGCTATGCAGCTTCATTCCCTGGTCTAATATCTTCAACGATTTTTATAAATGTTAGGTTCTTTCTCACGAAAAACCAGGTACTCGGTCTTCTAGCAGGTAGCGGCGCATGACTACGGAGACCTCTGGCTACAGCTCTAGCACACGCGCACACCAGCTGTGCGAAAAAAGTGCGACAGCTAGCCGGCAGGGCCAACAAGCGTCTCTCTTTCACTCTGTTAGCTTGCCTGCAGTTAGGGGTGCTGCGTCTCGAGCTAGCTACACTTTCTATGCAGAGCTGATTAGCGTCCTCTTGAATTTTCTGTGTTGTGAGCCATGTTTCTGCGCATGATAGCAGTGGAATGTGCCTCAGGATGTAGAAGTCCGCTGATCAGTCAGCGGAATACTAAGTGAAGTAGTATTCCTCTGATTGACCAATCAGATTTCAGAACTCACTAGAGCCTGGCTCTAATGATATCAAGATGCTTCAATAAGCTGCATTCACCACCAAGAATGTCAAAGTTATAGGGATTGGGTTATGACTGATTTTTATCTAGGTGGCATCTTCTTGAACCCTCGGCGCGCATGCGCAGCGAGGGTTACGGTAGTTGTTTCGTAAGTGTGTCTGTCTGTCTGTCCGTCTGTCCGTCTGTCCGTCTGTCTGTTACCACGTTTTCTGCCACCGCGCGCACAAAATCAGGTAAATAGCGATATTATCGGGTTCAGTGCTACACTGGGTTGATTTTAAAAAAGGCGATTTTCGTAAAACTACTGCGTTCTAAGGTTATGGCGTGAAAACCAAGTGAACAAGCCAATATGGTAATTAGCACAGGCTTACCTCGACCGCTTCCGCTCGCTCTGTGTATATATCTTGAAAGCACAAGAAGTCACAACGAAGGGCATGTATCAACTCCCGCATGCAATCTACTACATATATACTGTAGCTATATAGCCCGTGCCAGACTCTCCGCGAGCTATATACTAGCGGGATACAACGAGTAAAGAAAAGAAAAGCCCAGCCCATCAATTAGTGGTACCGCGCATGCGCAGTTCGCCGAGGGTTTGCACTTTAGTGCTTTTCCTTTTTCATGAAGTGACATCCCTACACCTCCTTCATTTCAGAGAAACAATTATTCACTTGTGAAAAAGATACACACACAGCTACGTTTATATACCATAATGTTAGTGCAGATGTTAACTATTAGCTAATCTAACATGGTTTTCCACGTCTCTAGCAAAAACATTAAGGTTGATGTCGGTCAGAACATTCACCAGGCTCCTCCAGGTGACCGATTTCCCCTGTCCTTCCAACCACAGATGTAGAATATCTCGAATAACTGCTTCAGGGTCTCCTCGATACTTTAGCTCAATATTTCTCACTCTATGGCCCTGTAAGTCCTTCAGAAGAAGACACACCAAAGGCGTACGCTGCTCCACCGACTTTCTCTGGGAATTTAAGCCTCAGGAGCTCTGGTAAAGTAGGTCCACCTGTATTTTTACAAGAATTAACAAAAGACATGGAAAGCATCGACACACATTTTTTCCCTCTGATCAGCTACAGTATATAAGAAGGTATAAGTTGCAATAGCCCACACCAAGGCAGCGAATAAATTGAACCTGCAGCTGGATGTCATCTCTTTACTGAGTGGGGCATAGTGATTGCACTATATTATAGCTCTTATGAGACTGAGAACTTGAGAACGCTATAGTTCCATATGCATCACAAATATTTTTAACTAATGGGTTTTTACTTCAGTGCTTTTAGTTTCAATGTACTGACTGCAAACAAAAGCATTGTAGGAACAACGTGCAAAATAGCTACACAAATTCGTAACGAGGCAATAAGGCAACGTTATAACTTCCAGCAAAGGGAGCTATATTATAGGCAAGCTACATAGCCATACCTGGTGTTTCAGTATGAGTGAATGAGATACCAGTTGAGCCAATGGCCAGAGGTGCAGTCAGAGAATGGTCTGCAGAGAGAAGAAAAACACACAATAAAAATTTGGGACTTAGACGCCAACATTCAGATATTGTACTAAATTGAACTGAGATTCACAATGAATAGGAATTGTATGGATAGACTCCAAATGACATAATTTAGTTGTTGACGTTCAAGAGCATGTTTTATGGAAAATCTGGCTAGCTACCAGGCAGTTTGAAGTGCTGTTCATGCTTATTTTGTATATAGAAGGGAAAAGCGAGGGGACAAGTCATATTGCCATACTGTTAATAATAGGGTTAGTTTCCAGCCTTATTTTCTACCTATTCACACTTAACCTTGAATGAGCGTGGTTTTAGAGAAATATTTATACCATGGAACTTACTAGTGTCATCGGGTAAGTCAAGGCAAATATCGTACTGAAGTTCGCAATCTGCTCCTTTAAGCCGAATCCTGGAACCACTCAGTGATAAATCATTTGGAGAGGAGACAAGAAAGATCTGGAATCTTGGAGGGTACAAATCTCTTTGTTCTTGGGCCTGCAGTTCTTTTTCTGGAGTCTTTTTCTTGGTAAAGTGGTCAACTTCGCTACGGAAAATCTGCAATAATGAATAATGGGAATGAACAATGAAAGAGTATGGTTTCTAGCACTTTTACCTTTGTCTTCCCTTCAACTCCAATGTTTCCGTGTGTTGGCTGAGTTGTGACTATTTCCAGTGCAGGTTTCGTTAAAAATTTCTTGAACTTACACTTAACCTGCGTCTTTTTGTAGTGTTCCAACTTTTTCTCTGCAATCAATTCATCTACTTTTGTTAGGCAGGTGCTCAGATTGTACAATGTGATGAAAAAGTAGGCATATTTGAAAAAAACCTCTGGATTGTCTCTACAGGTAATGCACAGGGAGCAAAAGTGACTGTTTTGAAGAATGCCAAATGTCTGGAAGGGTTGAAAGTTTATCTCTCCTTCTGTCGGCTGGAATTCGTAAAGTCCCTCAGCATTCTTGTTGTGCCCTGCTTTGAGGAAGGTGAGTCCAAGAGATTGTATCTCGTCATCATTCTCAAGATTAAGGAAGTGAGGGATGGTGACTGTGACTGGTTTGGAGAACCTGAAGTTTGGGTTATCCCGAACACAGACCCAGAACACAGGTGACACAGGTCTCAGACCTTCTGGGAACTGGAATGGGCCAAAGAGGGCCACGCCCACGTCGACAGTGTGCATCTCTCCCTCAGGAATGGCTCCCTCTGGAATCTCCAGACTGAAGTCATTTGGCTCATCTGTAACTTTCGGCCCTCACCAGTGCAATCAGATAAGGTGGTCAGTAAAGTTATATGTTGTGGAATGTAATCCATACAGGAAGCAGTGGTTACTCCATCCACTTTACACCAGAGTGAAGCACCAGCATTGTCATCATCAGTGGATGGTGTTCAGGTTATGTACACATTGTTCTTCAGAGTGATTGGCGAGCGGAAGCGAGCTAACCTAGTGGTCCGAACGGCGCGATTTTTCTATATATACATATATATATATATGTACCCGTACGTCGTCCAACTGCGCATGCTCCAGCATTACGCGCTTCTTTTTATCCGAAAGGGATTTCAACATTTTCATAATGCTGCCTGAATCGAGCGGAATCAGGGGAAACGCAACACCTCCGAAGCTATCGAGTATTGCTGCACAGTCCAGCGAGAGATTTTTCTACAATGCCACTTGTTCCCAATTCTTGCAAGACCAATCAGATTGCCGGATTATGCCTGATTCGCGCTGTCAACTGACTGTTTTTGACTCGACTCGAATTGTCTACTGCGCTCGGGTCGTTTCGGCCTACTTGGTCCGGTGCAACGTATCTCACTGTTTTGTGCACACACAAGAGTGACTCATACGATTAGACCCCAATTGTAAGCGCGCTTCCGCTCGCCAAAAATGCCATGCATTCGCCTACTAGTAAGTTTTCTGGTGAGTTAAACCCCTGGGTTCAGTTGGATCAGCATGGAATTGACAGTACCTCATTTTTGTCAATTCACTCTGTTCACTTGATCTGTAAAACCGATCAGTTTTGTCAAAGAACGTTTGAAGATGAAAAGGGTGCTCTTGCTCATGCAGATGGCAGCATGTCTGTGTGTGCGTCTGAAACTCTCGTGCGATACTCCATCGTGACTCCTCCCCACACGTTGCGGGTTGAGGGAATTGGGAGCCAATTTCCCTTGGTTTTCCTCCGCCACATCATAATAGGTTCTCTGTGTCATAATCTCCGTAGCAGCTGGAAGGTTCAGGGGAAGGAGCACAAGACATGGAATAATCTCCAGATAATCCACTCATGCCTGAGCAACCACTTATCACGACCCCATGTACATGTGATCCCATATCACATCTAGGTTAGCGTTCCTGGAGCTGTCGAATTGTAGCTCAGCGTTCTGTCTAGAAGTGCACCCAGCCTGGAAGAGTCTATTGGGCGACATGTGTGAGTCAGGTGGCATACCATCAACCTCGGGTTTGGTACAGTTGAGCGTGGTGGATTGCGACGGAAGCAGTTGTAGATAGACAGAATCAGTATTGCAACGGTCAAAATCACTATGAATACTGCCAGCAATATTACTGCAGCAACTGTTCCCCCACTAAGTGTACCGGCAGTGGACGAGGTATTGTTGTTTAGATGAGATGAGGGATGGGGAAGCCTATATATATACGAGGTTCAGACGCGAACCCGGCACCACTTGAAAACACTACCGTAGGTCGTACCGTTTCACTGGGCGAAGGAAGGGAAGGAGGACTGGGCGACTGTGCAACAGCGGAGTCCATTACGACTAAGAGCAACGGAACCACTGACGGGATCTTCATTTGGTAGCTCCAGTGGGGAATCACAGGAGGTCGGACATTCGCAGGGATTGCGTCATTGTAAATGACATTTATGCTGACACAGCAATTTCTTTCCCGTAAAGAGAGCGTGCTGTTGTAAAAACATGCGGGATTCGGAGAGGATTTGCGACTGACTCGATCTAACATCTACGAAATATACTGAAAATCCTATTATCCTCAGCGATACCCTACCGCTCGGCAAGTTATAGTGAAGAATACTAAGAACTCCGTCACAATCACAGCGTGAGCCCTAGAGCCAAGCTAAACGCACGGCACCTTACTTTGATATTTTTTACAACTCTCTGTGTGGTTTCAAGCGAAATTTTCCCTCTGTTTTGTCAAAAAACTAAGCAGGTCGAGAAAGTCGTCGAAGGGCGTGCATTCCTCAACGTACCTACTATTCACGTGACCATGTCCGACACCCTGGCTAGAGGCTATATAGGATCGAGAGGAGGTTGTGCACGCGTCATCGCTTGCATCACGTGCGCCTTAGAGACGTACCTATGTTCGCCCACGCAACCCAGTCAACCCGCTGAGTTTTTTGTTTTTTTTTTTTGTTTTTTTTTGGTTTTTTTGTTTTTTTTTTTTTACAGTAGACACAAAAAGTGCATAAAACTATACAACACATTCTTGAAAGAAGAAAAAAGCAAAAAAAAACAAAAAAAAAAAACAACAAAACAAACAAAACAAAAACACTACATATCAGAGGGAACATGTCCCTCTGCAGCGGCAAGTTCAATGTTGAGCTCACTGACTGGGCGGTGGCGAGAGGATCTACTTCCTCGAATGCAGAGGATAGCAGATCGGAGTATAGCGAAAGATAGGCGGCAGCGAATCCAACCCATGACTAGAGAGTATTGCTTGTCCTGCTTCCGGGACAACTCATCAGCCAGTCTTTTGTAGAATGTCGTGGCTTCACGTGCCATACCACCAGTAGTTGAGAGGACAAGTGGTGTAAAAACCCCATGTTCAACTTCTCGAACTCTTTGGGCATATTCTCTCTTCTTTCCTGTTTCGTGTTTGCGATATGCTGCTGCAGTGGTCATCGAACGGTTGCTTGACGCGTTGGGGTGGAAAACCCTAACATCAAAAAATGCGTCTTGGCCAGTGTTCCAAAAACCACGAGCACGGATATCTAGGCGAGCGTTGGCATCAGTGTTCGCTGTGCGGTGAGGGAAAGATTCGTTGGTAAGTGGTTGTAGGAGTGGCTCGGTTGCAACATTATGGAAGATTTCTGTGAGTAGGTTGGCCGTCATGTCACGAATCTCATTGTGGCGGATTGTTGGTATGCCGCCCATATGAAGATCATGGCATGATCTACTGAGAAGGGTGTGCCACAATTGCAAGAGCGAGGTACGTTGGTCAGATTCCACCCGTATCTGAGACATACAGCATCACGAAATTCCCCTTGTGCAGGAGGAATCCATGCTCCGCCATTGGTAAGACAGTGAGCCAAGCTGAAGAGCCCTTTCCTGTGCCAATTCCACTGACCGTTGGAGCTGTGGTGTCAACTGTGCAGTCGTGTCTCTTGCTCGTTTTTGTTGCAGCTCTCTGTTTGGTCTTCTTCACTTGTTTCTTTATGTTTAGTTGGTCGGCTTTCTCTACAGTCTGGTGGAGATCCTGTGATGCAATCAGAGCTACACAGTGGAGCTGTAATGCGTAGAGATGCTTGAAAAGCATGAGAAGAATTGGACGTGGGATTAGCCAGTCCATTCCGCCCAGTTTGGTGGGAAGTGCTAGGAGGTCTCGTTCCAAAGCAGAGCAAGCTTCTCGGCCAGTGAGTGCTGGGATGAAATGCTGGTGAATAGCTGTCTCAAGGGGCTGGAGCAAGTCTTGTATCTCAGGGATGGTCCTTGAGATGTACGTCCAGTGACTGGAGAGGCCATGCGTGAAAGCAGCGTAGGCCGCATGAGGTGGGTGAGGGCAATTGTTGACAGACTCTTGATCTCATTAACCCATTCACCTACTTTCCTGGAGACATACTCTTCAGTGAAGGACTTTGCACCAATTGCGGCCCTAAATGGCGCTGCCATTGATGGTGATGTGAACATCAGTGTCGGCAAAGAGTTCTTTTGCTTTGCTTTCATGTTCCTCTTTACAATGAGGTAGTTTTGAGCTGTTGGGATGGTAGCCATAGGCAGGGCCAAGACGCACAATCTCATCCCACCCATGTCTCAGCTTCTCACAAGAGCCTGCACCTGTTGCGTCATCGGCGTACCATGCTTGCTTTACGTCTGGGGAGTTGTCTCAGAAGTGGATCAGTGGCACTGTAGACGAGAGCATACATGGCCATTGCCAGGGGATCGCCTTGAGTGGTGACCTTCCGTAGATGATATTCACCGCTACGGCAAACATCATTCTCATGGGCTCTGTAGGTGTTGATCAGGACAGGTGACAATGGTGGGCATAGACACTGACATTATGTAATGCAGCTCTACGGATTCAAAGAGTTGAAGGCATTAGCGGCATCAACCAGCAAGGCAACCTTCAGTGTCAGCCATCCTGGAATAGTGCCCGCCATAGCATGAACTGCAGCCTCACACCACCATCATGACCAGCACATACTTGCAGAGGTCCTGCAGCTTCCTCATATCCTTCCGATGGTTCGTAGAAGGCCTTCGCAATTATGCGTTCGGTACTTCCCTACTCCGATTGGTCTCACTCCAGGACACTTGTCAAGAGGAATGAGACGGCAAGCATACAAGAGCACTGATGCTCTCTGGTTTACAATGAGGAGCAAAGACGACGACCAACTGCAGCTGAAGCAGAGCATAGTCATGAGACGCAGAGCCAAAAGAGCAACACAATCTCCTCCAAGCAAACGAATCAAGAGCCGGACGGACCAGCTGAACCGGGGTGTGCATGGCTGCATTGCGAATTGTATCCGCATTTAGGTTTTCAAAGAGGATGGATTTAGGATGTGGTTCTGAGGAGCTAGTGAGAAGAGAGTGACTGGATCGGGAGTTTTCCGGTTGGGTGTTTGTCTTGGAGAACATCTCGGGTGGATCGCAGAACCGGTTCTGAGCTGAAGAGCAGATGGTATCATGTGCATCCCGATTTAGAATACACCCTCCAGTTGAATTCGGGACAGATAACGTAGTGCACTCTTTACTTCCCCTGCTCCATCATTTTACCAAAGTTACGTGCAATGGCGTTGTCATCAGACGGTCTTGGACGATTATGTAGCATAACGTTGATGCACCTCCCTCTTGAATGAGTTAAGGTATAGTATCACTTGTTTCATAACTCCAACGTCTCTTCAGGTGAGAAAGTGGTCTTTGCTCTTGCTTTTTTGCTGGTTTGTAGAGTAGGGATTGCATCACAACGCTGGCACTATTAAAGAGCAATAGACTCCAGTGGTGAGCCATTCGACAAAGAGCTGTGTAAGCAAACGACGGGTGATTCGTTGGCTATGAATGATTCCTCGCCGCAACCGGTCACGTGAAGACGGAAGAGATGACGCTTCCGATGACATGTATATCAGTGTAGCAGCTGTGTCTATCACCTTGCATAGTCTGTCTCGATGACTTGCTCCCATTGAAAATCTGGATTGTGAACACGTTGATAGTGGCCATGGTCATCGGTGTTTTGCAGTGTAATTGCCACTGAGCACCAGCAGGTTGCGGATGCGATGCGTTGATGCGTAGAGGGTGTCGCAAAAAAGTACACAATGGATAGTGTTTCGTGTCAGGCGGAAAACGGCAAGACACAGGTCCAGGTTTGGTTTGAGCACTGTGCGTGTGTCAAAAGAGGAAGAAGCGCACTTTTCCATGTTTTCGACGTACTAGTTTGCGTTGTCGCGGTAGTCGGAGTTAATGTCTGTTGGCTATTCGATCTCTCCTAGCTGCCCGCACTGGTCAACAAGGTCTTCGTCAGTACGTGCCCTTTTCCCATACATTCTCGCATCTTCCAATATGACTCGCGTACAGTTAGTACAGACTGTTCCACTGCGAGCACACACACAGCCCTTACAGGCGCCCCTTTCCCATTACAGCGGCAGCACTGTGGAGGCATGTTGAAGCTCTGCGTTTATGGTCAGTACGTTCAGTCGCTGAGTCAGCACTTTCTGCAGAACGGCACACTGGCGTTTGCAAGGCTACGAGTGTTCTCCGTGGTACACACTTGGACATATAAAAAAAATCGAGAGATAGCAAGGTCTTGGCCAGCCTGAACACCACCCAGAGCCACTTCCTTTCGCAGCTACGATACTTGATTACATTATTACCACATGCACTGACAGCTTAGGAATGTTGATTGTGCGCAACCTCCTCTGCCCATTGGCTATGCCGTATAATCACCAATTAATTTCAAAATCGTCGTGCTTTGCAGGCCAAAGCTAATGTCCGTGTTCCAGCTGGCTACGCGATGTTTCGCCCTTAGTGCACAGAGTCACGACAGCCTAGGTAACCTAGTAACTACATAAATGTAGCAAATGTTACCTTCCAGGAACACAGAAAGGGAGAGGTAGCACAAATTCTTCCTTCACGACTCTTCAGTATAGCTACTCCCCCTAAGCTGTCTGCGCATGCGGTTATAATGTAATCAAGCTGTGAAAGGAAGTGGCTCTAGCTGGTATTCAGGCGGGCCAAGACCTCTCAACATGTCCCAAGTGTGTACCACTCGTAGCATTGCAAACTGCAGAAAGTGCTGACTCAGCGGTTTGACTGGGTCTAAGGCGCACGTGACGCAAGCGATGACGCGTACACAGTACAACCGGCCGACCGCGCTCTTTCTCCCTGGGGCGATAGCGCGCAGAATTTAGAGGGCGTGGCTCTATCTACGCAACTATAAGGGGAGGGGTTTGTTAACGAGACCAGGGCGTAGCTAACGGGGCGTAGCTCTACTGAAGAGTCGTGAAGAAAGGATTTGTGCTATATCTCCCTTTCTGTGTTCCTGGAAGGTAACATTTGCTAGTTCTAAGGTATATACCTACTGTCGTGACTCTGTGCACTAAGGGCGAAGGACGGTTTTCATCGCGTAGCGGACGGTGCCAGCTGGAACACGAACATTAGCTTTGGGCAGCAAAGCACGACGATTTTGAAATTTGGTGATTATACAGCGTAGCTAATGGCTGGGGTTGGATTCTTAGCTATCTAAAACAATCGCAGTAGAAGCTTCTACGCACACAAACGATTGGCTCTATACGCCTCCTTCTGTTATGGACGATGAATATCGTAAAAAATATATATGTATGGACGATGGATTTTATATAAGGTTACGCCCCTCTATAAGTTTCGTAAGAACTATGACTAGGGTGTATCTAGCATTGAGGCAGAGAGGCAGTTGCCTCCTCTGTTTTTGTCGACTTATGAGTAATTTATTATCCATCATAATCAACGAGAGCGACAGCACCTGTGGTGCTGAGCGCTAGCATGGTACGCTGGCGTGTTGGATCTGCACGTAGTCTCTTGGAGTCACGCCTTCTCAATCCGCGCGCGAGAAGGCCTGGCGCATTGCCGTATGATATCCGTTGAAGGAATTCCTGCAAGACCAATCAGATTGCAGGAATTTTGACGCCACGTATATCGCCCACGCTTTATCGGTTTTCGCCCGGAACGTAATTGGTTCCCTCTGTCTTCTTGTGTGAACGATCCTATAGCGCCTGTCGGAGTTGACGTACCCTGACATTGCGCAACTTTATTGCGCATGCGCACAATTAACAATGAATATGCCTCCCCTAAGATTCAATCCTTGCTAAGGGGGCGTTGCTCTACTGAAGTCGTGAAGGAAGAATTTGTGCTATCTCTCCCTTTCTGTGTTCCTGGAAGGTAACATTTGCTACGTTTATGTAGTTCTTAGGTTACCTAGGTGATATACCTACTATCGTGGCTCTGTGCACTAAGGGCGAAGGACGGTTTACTTCGCGTAGCGGACGGTGCCAGTTGGAACACGAACATTAGCTTTGGGCAGCCAAGCACGACGATTTTGAAATTAATTGGTGATTATACAGCGTAGCCAGTGGCTGGGCTTTGCTTCTTGACTATATAAAAAAAATCGCTGTATATAGAAGCCTCTACGCACACGAACGATTAGCTACGCCTCTTTCTGCTATGGACGATGAATATCGTAAAAATTATATACGCCCGTTTTGTATGGACGATGAATTTTGTATAAGGTTACGCCCCCTATAAGTTTCGTAAGAACTATGACTAGGGTGTATCTAGCATTGAGGCAGAGAGGCAGTTGCCTCCTCTGTTTTTGTCGACTTATGAGTAATTTATTATCCATCATAATCAACGAGAGCGACAGCACCTGTGGTGCTGAGCGCTAGCATGGTATGCTGGCGTGTTGGATCTGCACGTAGTCTCTTGGAGTCACGCCTTCTCAATCCGCGCGCGAGAAGGCCTGGCGCATTGCCGTATGATATCCGTTGAAGGAATTCCTGCAAGACCAATCAGATTGCAGGAATTTTGACGCCACGTATATCGCCCACGCTTTATCGGTTTTCGCCCGGAACGTAATTGGTTCCCTCTGTCTTCTTGTGTGAACGATCCTATAGCGCCTGTCGGAGTTGACGTACCCTGACATTGCGCAACATCATTGCGCATGCGCACAATTAACAATGAATATGCCTCCCCTAAGATTCAATCCTTGCTAAGGGGGCGTTGCTCTACTGAAGTCGTGAAGGAAGAATTTGCGCTATCTCTCCCTTTCTGTGTTCCTGGAAGGTAACGTTTGCTAGTTCTTAGGTATATACCTACTGTCGTGACTCTGTGCACTAAGGTCGAAGGGCGGTTTACATCGCGTAGCGGACGGTGCCAGGTGGAACACCAACATTAGCTTTGGGCAGCAAAGAACGACGATTTTGAAATTATTGGTTATTATACAGCATAGCCAATGGCTGGGCTTGGCTTCTTAGCTAGCTAAATATCGCTGTAGAAGCCTCTACGCACACGAATGATTAGCTACGCCTCTTTCGGTTATGGACGATGAATATCGTAAAAATTATATACGCCCCTTTTGTATGGACGATGAATTTCATGTAAGGTTACGCCCCTTTGTATGGCCGATAGGTTTCGTAAGAACTATGTCACATGGGCGTCGCTAGCATAGAGGCAGAGGAGGCAGTTGCCTCCTCTGTTTTTGCCGACTTATGAATAATTTATTATCCATCATACCCAACGAGAGCGACAGCACCTGTGCTGCTGAGCGCTAGCATGGTACGTGGGCATGTTGGATCTGAACGTAGTCTCTTGGAGTCACGCCTTCTCAATCCGCGCGCGAGAAGGCCTGGCGCATTGCCGTATAATGTCCATTGAAAGAATTCCTGCAAGACTATATAATCAGATTGCAGGATTTTTGACGCCACGTATATCGCCCACGCTTTATCGGTTTTCGCCCGGAACGTAATTGGTTCCCTCTGTCTTCTTGTGTGAACGATCCTATAGCGCCTGTCGGAGTTGACGTACCCTGACATTGCGCAACTTTATTGCGCATGCGCACAATTAACAATGAATATGCCTCCCCTAAGATTCAATCCTTGCTAAGGGGGCGTAGCTCTACTGAAGTCGTGAAGGAAGAATTTGTGCTATCTCTCCCTTTCTGTGTTCCTGGAAGATAACATTTGCTACGTTTATGTAGTTCTTAGGTTACCTAGGTGATATACCTACTGTCGTGACTCTGTGCACTAAGGGCGAAGGACGGTTTACTTCGCGTAGCGGACGGTGCCAGCTGGAACACGAACATTAGCTTTGGGCAGCCAAGCACGACGATTTTGAAATTAATTGGTGATTATACAGCGTAGCCAGTTGCTGGGCTTTGCTTCTTGGCTATATAAAAAATCGCTGTAGAAGCTTCTACGCACACGAACGATTAGCTACGCCTCTTTCTGCTATGGACGATGAATATCGTAAAAATTATATACGCCCCTTTTGTATGGACAGTGAATTTTATATAAGGTTACGCCACTTTGTATGGCCGATAAGTTCCGTATGAACTATACAGGGGCGTAGCTAGCATTGAGACAGAGGAGGCAATTGCCTCCACCGACTTATGAAAAATTTCAATCTCACTTTTCGAATGTTTTTTCTTCTCACAAACGATCCTATCTACCCAACCGGCAATGAAGGTCAGAACTTTTGTGACGTTTTCTCTGAATATGCCCCGTTGCAAAGCTAGAGCGCGAAAAATCCAATATGCAAATACACAACGGACGGGATGGCTTACCACAGTCGGATCGATCCGCGTGCTCTGCGTACTTCGGGGGCACCAGAAGCTGCAACGCAGGGCGTGAATCGCCTCTCGCATGCTATATAGCAGTGTAGTTAGCCCGCGTCAGACTCGGCGCGAGCCGGGAAGAGACCACGAGTGACAGCTAAAACTAAGGCCAGCCCATCAATTACTGGTACGGCGCATGCGTTTACTTACGCGTGCGCGTCACAGTGCGCCGAGGGTTTGCACTTCAGTGCTTTTCATTATCTATTGCAGGAATTCCTGCAACACCTATCAGATTGAAGGATTTTTGCCGCCACGTATATCGCCCACGCTTTCGGTTTTCGCGCGGAACGTGATTGGTTCGCTCTGTCTTCTTGTGTGAATAATCCTAAGGTGCCTGTCGGAGTTGACAGACACTGACATTGCGCAACATCATTGCGCATGCGCACAATGAATAATAAACAAGGCGAATGCCCAATGTGCCTCCCCTACGATTCAATCCTGGCTAAGGGGGCGTAGCTCTACTGAAGTCGTGAAGGAAGAATATTTGTGCTATATCTCTTTTTGTGTTCCTGGAAGGTAATATTTGCTACATTTATGTAGTTACTAGGTTACCTAGGCTGTCGTGACTCTGTGCACTAAGGGCGAAACATTTCGTAGCCATCTGGAACACGGACATTAGCTTTGGGCTGCAAAGGCACGACGATTTTGAAATTGATTGGTGATTATACAGCATAGCCAATGGCTAGGCTTGGTTTGTTAGGTAGCTAGCTTAAACAAATCGCTGTAGAAGCCTCTACGCACACGAACAATTTGCTACGCCTCTCTGTTATGAACGATGAATTTCGTAAAAAAACGCCCCTTTTGTATGGACCACGACAAGGTTACGCCCCTTTGTATGGACAATAAGTTTCGTAAAAACTATTTGTATATAATTATATGGACGATGAATTTTGCTGAACTTTTTCTGTACGACGCGAAATGGTCGTCAAACTTTTCCGCCATGAGAGTCGGACCCCCTTGTTTGTAGTACGGCAGCAGGGACATCTCATGGGAAGCTCGCTCAAGGAGCTTCGCATACGCCTCACTTTTACCGCATTTCAAAGGGACTGTGATTCAGCAAAAGTCCAGTCCCCGGTGCCCTTTAAAGGCACGCACAATAAGACACGCAGATGTTTTTGTAGCAGTGTGTGTCCCTTTATAATGTGAGTCAAACACGTGCTTGCTTACCTGCAACCTGGGACTGAAATGTGAGTCTAACGTGAGGCTTACCTGGAACCTGGGACTTAATTTTGAGTTCAATGTGTAGCTGTGGTAAGACATGTTCTTTGGTGTTCTAAAATAATAATTGTTGAGTTGAGTGTTACACTGAGTAAAAAACAATTGTATTTGAAAAAGTGAGTAGCTAAACGAACACTAAACCCTCAAGAATGTTAAAGACTAGTGGCAGTTTCTTGAGTGCAGATGTCTTATTTTTTACATTCTCGAGTAGACCCCAGCAATTACACTTGCAACAGTATTTAGTATTTTCATTCTAATAAGTGGCTATTTTTACCATTTGTTTTCTTGCTTTTATGTAAAAAAAAATGTCTTTTCCCTTGCGTTATTAGCACTTCAGCAAATGGCGTCCTTCCATGGAAGAGCTCCATGATCTACGGATTGCGGCATGCAACAGCAGAGAAATGATTGCTTGGTGGCTGTGAGCGCCTACGTTGAATCTGGAGATGTTCAGCTAGTTGCATTTATGAAATCAATCTTACAGCCAGTGTGGCAATGAAATAAAGGGTTCTACCCGACCCGGCTCGAAACCGTGCATAGAAGATTCTGCAAGTTTGTCCTTGGTGTATGTACAAAGAGCGGCTACCAATTTAGCTTGTTATGGTGAACTAGGAGGAGCTCCCTTGTTGAAACCTTCCCACATCTGTGGTTAACCCTCGGCGTGCATGCACAGCGAAGGTTATGGTACTTGGTCTGTCTGTCTGTCCACGTGATTTCTCTCACTACAGGCTACGAGGCGGCGAATGAGTGGTACCAACGGCTTTTGAACAACGGGAACATTGATATTAATGCTCCCTCCGCTCGCCCAAAGAATGCCAAGCATTTCCACTAGTAGTCGTTCGATAATTGGCTTCCTATAGCGATCTAACACTACAAATATCCAATTACCAGTTTTATACCCCAGTCCTCCACACACCACCTCTAGCTAGATACAAGGAACAGGTGACGATAAAATGATTACTTGTGGAAATGTTGAACATTGTTGGCGAGCGGGAGCGACCCAACTTGGGATTTGCCCGGGCTGCATAATGATTGTGCCGTCAGCGCACAGCTTTCCTTTCGTGAAGCAACCTGTCGCCGTTACATGCGTACTGTATAATTATTGCCAGAACGGTGAGCAGGTGAGCAGAACGGCTTACTTATGCTTTCAGCTCGTCAGTCGTGGTGCACCAGGCAGCTGCCATACAGCAGTATCTACACGAGCAATTCGAGCTTATTTCCAAGTTGCACCTTTGAGTGAAGATTGGGAAGAGGTACAGCCTCGGTCAGTCACCGAAGATTGCAGCGCATGCCGTCGAATGGAGAAGACTTCTCTCGCTGGCATGGATCGTCGCATACCGCGAGGCAGCGTGTGTGAAAATATGTAAGCGCGTAAAGAAGCCGCGCATGCGCACTTACACGACGTTCGCTGTTAGGTGCATTTTTGGCGAGCGGGAGCGATCTAACGATTGTGTATATACATGCGCAAAAAGTTGTTTATGGCATGCTCGGACTCGGTAACAATTCTCTGCTCTTGATTCCTGCATAGTAACTGTAGTCGACCCTCTCTCTCCTCGGCAGACTCGGCGGCAATTCTCTGCTGTTGATTCCTGCGTAGTAGCGCTAGGCGAGCCTCTCTCTCCTCGCTGGATTCGACGGCAATCCACCTTGTCTGATAGCTTCGGATCTGTCGGAGCCTTGCCGGTTGCGTTTCCTCTGATTCCGCAGCACGTCTAGCTCTTGCTCGTACACGACATCTCGCTAGTCGTGCTTCCCTTTCTTCCGCTGTTTTCGTGGCCATGCGTTGCCTTGCCCGTTCCCTATCACGTAGTCACCGTCGAGAAAGTAAGGAGCCTCTCTTTGCTCAGAAGTCTCACTGGCACTTCTCGCTAGTCGTGCTTCCCTTTCTTCCGCTGTTTCCGTGCCCGGCCAGGGATTGCCTTGCCCGGCGTTGCCTTGCCCGTTCCCTATCACGCAGTCGCCGTCGAGAAGACGAGCCTCTCTTTGCTCAGAAGTCTCACTGGCACGACGTTCTCTTTCCCTTTCTCGTCGACGACGAAGGGCATCTTCTCTAGACCGATCCATCGCAGAAAGTGTGATTGGCCTGTGTCACACTTTCCGCGAGTTAGAAAGAGCGCGTGGACGACGTATAGTATAGGAAATCGACTCACTAGGTTAGCTCGCTCCCACTCGCCAATAAATGGAATAATCCGCTCGAACGAACGACTAGGAATTATGAGTTGCCAGTGAGCATCTAGGTCACATTATCACCCAAAGAACAGCTCAAGACTTTCAATAATGCACATAATAGCTACAGCTTGAGACTTGGTTATAAAGGCACACAACGGGATTACTTCATGGGCACCAGGAGTGTAAGCACAATCACAATGTATAGATATCCCATCCCAGCCTTGTCTCCTTTCCTTTCTTACTATCCCTATATTCCTTCTTGGATTATACTAAGTATATTTATGGATGAACACTTTACCCCTGCTGTGCATAATATCTTGTCCTTTCGATGTTTTGTACTCTTCTTTTGTTCGTCCTCTTAGCAATTCCCCGTATTATGCTAATGAATCTTTCTACCATTCTGGGATGCTTTATGAAAGATGATTGTTATCTGCATGTGTCAAATGTGGCTGAGGTGCTGAAAGATGAAAGGCTAATTTGGGGTCCACCATTAAGCATTGACATACAATCTCACTTGTTTTACAGCTTTTATCCTACTTGCAAACAACACCCTTCCGTCACCCTCCAATTTTTGCCATTCCGAGTAAAAAGAAAATTGTGTTTACTGTTGAACACCAGTCCATGGGCCAGCTGGGTGCTGTGCAAGCAGTGAGACGAGCAGACTGTCGCATAGGCGGCATGGTAGGTCTCGGCTCCAAAGCCACGGGAGGCCCAATGGTCCCCACTGGAAAGAAGAAGTGGCACAGGCTCAAGAGCCAGTTGATCCGTGGCCTACAAACGGACTGTGTGTGTTTCTGTGGTGCCATAGCACAGCTGTGCAGTCTAGGGTCTGGAGGCAGGCGCAGGAGAAGACGAGACGACGGAAGAGAAAGAGATGGTGAAGGAAGGCAGTGAGCGTGTCTGTCAGTCGGCTAGCAGGGGAAAGAAAGAAGGGGAAAGGGCGCTGGCAATGAGAGCAAGGCCCAGTGTTGTGCTGGCCACGTCACTTATGTCTCAACTGGTGATCCTACTGTGTGGACACATACTCCAACTCCAGTATCATGGTTAGTGGAGACATCTGACTACAAAGAGTGGAGATGTATTTTATATGAATCGCTCACCCCTTGTGTTAGGTGCTGAGAGCGGTGAATGGTGTCCCATTCCAACCTCAGAGAAGGCAATTGGCTCAGATTGTGTGTGGACCAAAGTTTTTTGTTCACTGATAATACTGTTAACACCTCTCACACAACTCTCACTATCTGCAAAACAAAAAATATCGGTACCAAAACAAGCTGTAGTCATTCTTTGGTCATTCCAAGATTTTACTTGCTATATCTCTATGCAAAAGGCAAGCCATCTCATCAGGAAAGGAGACTGAATAATCCTGGATGGTGGGAGGACGGGATGGCCTGGTGGATTTGCTTCTCGGAATGGCTGGATGGGGGTGGATGGTTGCTTTGGATTTTGGAATTGGATTGGATCTTGGGAATGGATGGTTGGAAAAACAGTAAAGGAGCTCCGTCTCCGTGGCTATGTGATCAGGCTCTGTGTTGTATCTCGGACAGTCTCTGTTACTTCTGAAGAGATTTTGCCATTACTGGGCAAGGCTGGTTAGCATGAAGTGCAGCAAAAAGACAGTGGCAGAGTGTGTAGGCCTCATTAATTCATTGTGGGTTCTGACATGTTGTTCCCTAAAACAAAACGCGCTTGGTCTGAGACGAAGGTGACAATGATAGTGTTGTGAGGATCAGATGCTTCTAATGATTGCTGGCGATGGGGAACGAAAACCCTGGCCCTGGTTAGTACACAATCCAAAAAAGCCAAAACGTTCTTCAACTCTCTTCGCAGCTATCATCCATGTTCCACAGACACTCTAGACTCCAGAGGA
>CASHTH010004360.1:0-29405 GCA_030341885.1 Geodia barretti
GGTTGATTCGCCGCGCAAACGGAGGGTAGCTTATGCTTACTAGTCGCAGGGTGCTTTCTATTACATAACATGAGTATAATCCTTCAGGGGGAAGCAAGCGTTCAGATGAGGGTTGTCTTAGGCGCTTGTTACAAGAAGAGGTGCTGTTCAGAGCCTCAGAGCAGTTACCTATAATCCAGGCATACACCCACAAAAAACCAAAAAATCACCGGTAATCCACACATGCTCTGGAACCGAATAATACCCTCTCTTTCTGTGCCCTGATCTCGCGAGTTTGGAGGGTGACCCTCGTTACCGGCGCACAATGTTTTAGGTGTAAAAATACCTCATCCCGGAGTTCATCAACTCCACTTACTCTCGTTGCAATTAGTTTGTCGCTTAGTTGCCTGTTTTTCATGAAAAGCAGAGTGGAAGATAAGTGCCAAGTAGCGTGCAAATTGCGGGGCCTCCGCCCTCAGTCACCGGGCTAGGGGTCGTGTTGCTATGTCGTTCGCCCCTGTAGCTCGCAATGGCCCATGGCGCCATTAGTTGCACCCACACTCGCCGCATGGCGCCACCCGGGCGTAGTTACGGGGGCGCGATGAGCTCAACGAACTGGCTCTGATTATAACATCCGGCGCGAACACGGCCTCGCCAGAGCCTGTCATATGTTACAAAACCCTTCTAACTGACCGCCTCGATTCTGAGCCTCATCGAGACGTCGTCCCTCCCACCCTCACAGAGTTACAATTGGACCCGCACGCTCACAAAGCGCTCCTACTGAAAACACGATAATAACCTATTTCAGAAATAGACACACTACCGTTCCTCAAATATCAACTAGGCACAAGTAGTCGCAACACTAACATGGAAATCTCGCGGTTCTCATCTCGAAGCCCGGACAATTCGTCCGCCGTCTCCGAAGACATACACTTAATCTGCGCCACAATCCACAAAGCAGCTCTGCCTTTCCAAGTACATAAAACCCTAACACGCGAAAGACACAGCTTACTGGCATAAACAAATGACTGTGTTCTCCACCGGCGTGGGAGCACACGGGCCATTCAGTTTATGGAGAGATTGGGTTCTGCTGTAGCACTCCTCTAGGGTCCACAACAACAGGAAGTTATGTGCTGAATTGCTAGAGAGAGGAAGAGACTTCGAGAGGCCATGCGAGAGCTCTGTAGACTCGCTCGAATCTTACGAGAAGAAGAACGGGAGGGAGAGAGGTGGGCCAAGGGGGCGTGTTCCTCTGTGTGGAGTTTTTTTAAAGGTGTACACAGTGAGGATGAAAAGAGGGGAGTATGGATATTTATCATGGAGGAATCAATTACCCCCCCTATGCGAAATCCTTCCATCTGACTTGAGAAACTGCGCATAGTTTGAGCTAAACTCCCAAGTGTGTATTATAGCACAATTATCTTAACTGAGGGTACCTTTTAGCGAGCAAGGTCGACGCTTGAACCACAATTTGATGGGGACTCGTAAATGCTCCACGAAAGTTGCACTTGTGTGTTTTGCCTGACACTAATGCATCACCTAATCCTTCCCATGTGTACGCTGTTGTTGTAGAGAGATGTTGAAACAGAGGCGTACAACTCAAGATTTTGGAACCAAACACACTCTCCTACACTACAGACAGCAACTTTTCCCCATTTTTCCGCACGTCGACGCTCTAGAAACCTCAGTCTGCATCGTGCGCGTCCCACTCGCGTCTACCGCGTACGCGGAAAAAGCTACACGCTCCCTCGCGCCCCGCCCGAGGTGCCGGCTCTCCTCCCCTCTCATCCTTCGCTCTATCCACGCCTTCAACGTCTCTGTCGTGCGTTCTGTAGTCCTGTCTCACTCGAGGTCCCGGGCCCTTTCCCTATCTTTCTCTGTCACTGCGTCGCTCTCTTCTGCCGGGCACGTTGCCGGACTCTCTCCTCGCACTTCCGGTCAACTGATTGCTGAAATCCTGCAGCAAGCTCGTTACGTGACATACAATCGCTTCTGATAGGCAACAGGTCAAACTGTGGATATGCTCTTATACTGACAGTCCTGATTTGTCTCCCACTATTTAGGTAAAAGGTTGAGTGTTTAGTGCTTCATGTGTTGGTACAATGTACATGCGTGGACACCATGTGTAGACTGAGCTGTCGCCACGTGAGCCAGTATCAATGTCTGCATGGACACCTGCGTCAGACTGAGCCGTGTAGCCAGTGAGCCAGTGTCATGTATGAACCGCCGCCAGTAGCCAGTATCAATGTATGACACCCCATGCAGGCTGTGGAGTGGAGAGACTGTGACACTATTGGCAGAGTCACTCGTGCCGCGTGGTGATAGATATTCTTGAGGTAGACCCTCTCAAAATGGCCGCCGTCCTTGGACCCAGTGGGATCAAAATGGCCGCCGTCCTGGTACCCAGTGGGAAGAAGAGACAGTACCAATCTGGGCCCCTCTATACTTCCCTCAGGTCTGGTATGGTATTTAGAGGCTCCTGGAAATGTGGTAGTATATATGGTGTTTATAGATGGATTATTCCCTGAATATATCGCATGAATCACTATGAAAGGTTTATGGATAGCGAACGATACACGAGGGAAACATTATTTTGATCTGCCCTGCATGAAAATGAAACTTCTGTCCTCTATTTTGGTCACTGTTTTTCTTTTGCCAACTAGACTGTTTTACCATTATTTCTTTGATGCTTGAATTTCACATTTGAAGACCACGGCAATTCTGTTTACCATTCGCTTTCATGCTTTGATCTCACATTTATGTTTACAGCAATTCTGTTTATATGTGTATGTATGTATGTATGTATGTATGTACTCATACAGCGGGACGTTCTTCGTGGAGTACCATTTCCCTGCAGGCAGTATCTAGTCGAGGAGGGAGAGGGAGAAAGGGAGGAGGAGTGTTCCCCCCTCCACACGAGGTCGTGAGAGTGGCCTCCAGGAAGATAAAGAATAAAGGTGTGGCCTAGTTACGTAAGTATTCATCATCTATGTATTTCCATGTGTACCCTCTGTTTGCACCCCGTGATACCATACCACATTATGGGGAGACTATAAAGAGAAACTTTTGGCAAGAAATGAAAATTCACAGAGAAAACTTACGCATTCCCAAACCTCACTGAAATCGGCAAATTTGTGTTTCCAGTATAACTTATTATGCAGTTATGTATGTATAATTGTATACTATATTTTATGTGCATAATATAGGCAGGCAGTTGTTTCTCCAATGCAGTTGTTCGTTTTGGGCATCGCTCGGTGTTTGCAGTGAGTCTCGCTGGTCCTGTGACCAGACAGTGGTGGCACGATGTTCTCATCTTCAACGTGTACTATCGACCTCCTACGGATAGAGCTGTACGTGTTAGTACACTGTACGGTTATAGTGGTGGTGGCTGAGCAGGTCAGCAGAGTGGCGCAGTGGGAGCGTGCTGGGCCCATAACCCAGAGGTCGATGGATCGAAACCATCCTCTGCTAGTTTTTTGCACCTTTTTTTATACCATTTTGACAAGCAAAACATGAAATGCACACATGGAAGTGACATATGATTTTTCTACATGGCATTTTTAATGGTCAAATGACCAGGTATGCTTGCTACGCTCGCTCTATCGCTTTTGCACAAATTCACTACTGTAGACTTTTGCGTCAGTAGTATAGGAAGAGTGTTACTACATGTAATGTGGTGTTTTGTTCCAGCCGTGTCTGGTTGGGAAGGCGAGGGTGCCGTTTCGTCAGTGGCTGATGGCTGGAGCTTCATCTACCGTGGTGGCTCTTGTTACCACCTCGGGTCTGGGGGCAAAGAGAGATGAGGATGGTGATAGAGCTGACGCCGATGAAGATATTATTGGGAAGCTAACGGTAAGAAAGTTATCTCTTTTGCTTGGCCCAATAGCTGCAGTGAAATGTATACATACATAGCACATAATATTACAGTTGACCGGAGGAAACAATGAGGATTTTGTTTGTATAGAAGTTGTAGCTCAGTGCGTGTATAGAGCAGTGGACTTCCGGTTGCAATTTGAGTCTAACTCTGGACATATGCTTAGTTTTCCCCATGGCATGATCTACATGTACACATCAGTTTACTTAGCTCTTTATATAATAGGTATGTAGTAGTATTCTCTGTATAGGTGTGTCTGCAGTTGCTGTGTGGAAAGGGAGCTGATCGTGAGGTTCTCAGTGCAGAGCCTCCTACAGTGGCCAGAGAGCCAGAGGTTGACAGAGGAAGCGAGAGAGAGAAAGACACAGCTAGAGAAACCTCAGCAGCGAGGGAGAGAGAAAGTGAAATATTGGGTGCCGCCCCTCCAATTAGAGTAACAGAATCACAGACAGTTTCTGCAAAAGGCAAGGGGATGCAATTTCAGTGAAAGCAGGGTTTTTTATGCTTCCCCCATCCTAATTACTGAAGTTTATACAATGCTTAGAAAATACATGTACATTGGTGTGTACCTACATGCAGTGTATGGATTTTTGAGAGTAAACATGTTTCAAGTTGTCATTCAGCCCCCCACCCTCCTTCAATACTACTCAATCTGAGTCGACACACATCTTGAGTTTAAGGAAATCTTTACTCTAACCAGCATTATACTGCCACAGATATCGACAGGGTGTCCTCACGGGCACTACAACTGCTCCTGATGGTACCAGAGGCCACTGACACGACTCTGCCACGTCAGTCACCACCACCCACGTCTCCCTCTTCCCCCAGAGATCTAGCCCCCAACTGCTACCTCGTCTGTCGGCTGTTTTGTACCAGCCCACACCCTAAAACACCCACCATCTGGGCCTCGAGTCGCCCCCAGTTCAACTTCAAGCAGGTCAAATCTCCTTATGCCCCAACTTTTAGGGAAGGAGACAGGGTTACACCTAGCCCTAAGATTGTTAAGCGTGTGCGAATATGGTCATTCTGTTGTTAGGTGTTTGTTTGAAGCGTGTGTGGAATATGGTCATTCTGTTGTTAGGTGTTTCCACTCTATCTCACTCCCTCGCTTCTGGACCAAGTGTGCAATAACTTTACAGTGGTGGAGGTGTGGCATAAGACACCAGGAGTCAACACAAACGATGAGGTACAATAGACACATGGCCTATCATGGAACAGTATAGTGTAGATACGTATACATGTGTTGTATAGCATTAGGTTTCATTTGTGTCTGCAGTTGCTGGGTCTGGTGAAACTGTCCCTGCACCAGTTCTACCTGGCCTTCTCCGAGGACTCCTCTGCCTCCCTCTGTCTTCATGCTCAAGTTAGTTCATATCACAACTCATCTAGTACTGTAGGCCTAATTATTGCAAATTGTGAGTTCTTCCACAGTTTGAGGCTATTAATGGACTTGCAAAATGTTCTATTTATAGCCCACCCTCCGCTAACTGCTCACATGCATAAGTTGCAACAAGCAAAACACAATTTTTTTATATAATATAATTAACCCATCACCAATCCTAATGTCACTGACCACTGAGAGCACATTTCTTAATACAGTGTACTGTGTATTATCACACACACCCCATAATAGAATGTTGTGATTAATCAACAGCCATCAATGTGATTTTTCCTACTGCTTTGGCTAATGTGCAGCTCCCAGTTGTGGCAGTTGACAGCTACTGCCCTGTGATCAGTCCGTTTACTGGTAACGAACAGGGGCACCTCGCAGTTCTACTAGCAATGGGATCGGCGCAACAGGTATGCTTTGATGACCTTACGTATAATTAACTCTCGGCGTGCATACGCAGCGTAGTAATTGGGTTTGTGAGTATGTCTGCGCAGAGGGTGTGGTATGTGAACATGGAGGATAGTTTTCACTGAGTGTATGACGTGTACAGGTAACAGAGATACAGCAACAGTTTGCTGCCGGAAACTACAAACTCCACAGACCGTTCAGCAAGGCCCAGACGTTGCCGCACCCACTCAGTGAGCTACGTATGCCTTTCACTATAGTAGTAATAATGAGTGTGATCTTTGCTCTACCCGATCTTATCACTGCAGTGAACTGCCAGTTGTCCATCAGATTGGCAGACCGAGGGAAGAAAGTGATTGCGAGAAAAGCTCAGGTATACTACAGTGTTATGAGTATGTAATTTATACTATGGTAATACACATTACTCAATTGCCAGTAACAAGGAGATTTCGTAACTCTTTCAGCAATAGCTCTATGGAATTCAGGGTGGTTCGAAGTGTAGCTGGCATTTCACGTCATTAACAGACTGAGGTTCCATCATTGCTTTTGCAGGTCCTATACACCATACATTTACAGTGACGGTGAGCGGTGTGCGTGGGTTGTCAGTGTTCAGCAACACCGTGTGGGGAGAGGCAGACTGCTTTGTTGAGTACCACTTCCCCAGTCTCACCAAACAACCACACAGCAGAGAGGGAGGGGGAGACGAGAGGGATAGAGTGGATTCAGGGCCTGAAGTATCGCTCCAGTTGGTGCGGACGGACATGACGCTGTGTGTCCCAAACCCCGCCTTCTCTCACGAGACCAGCCACTCTCTCCCACTCCCTCGCGGCCACCTGGTCCAGAGAGAGATACTGAAGAGGTGTGGGGCCAGTGGTGGAGTGGAGTTTCAGCTGTGGAGGAGGTTCTACTATCCCAACATCAGGGACCAGCTCATTGCCAAGGCAAGCACGTACATATGCACACCCGAAGGTTTTAACAAGGAAAATGTATGGAGGGAGACCGACATCTTGCATGACTTAATCCGGGTTGCAAGACGACATTACTTCTGGACCTAAGCCATAATAAAATACAACACGTAGGCGAGCGAAAGCTAGCAAGTGTGCAATTTTAAACGTTGAGATGTGTTTGTAAAGCATGGTGTATGTAGCTAACTGCGCAAAGTATGTATGTTATGTGGATAAACTATAGAAAATCCGGCAATTTGAACCACTGCACTCGGAGGCCATTTTGACAATCTTGCATGTATTAATGTGTTGTACTCACTGCAGGCAAGTCTGGCAGTGGCCAAACTGTGTGCCCTAGTGAGTATGCAGAGGATCAGTGGTCCCACCGTCCAGTCATTCTCACTACCAATGACTCTGGTGGACAAGGAAATACAGGTGTTTGTGTAACATGTACGTATGCGTAGTTCTGTGTGCCATTCTTGTGTTCTCTTGTGTACACACTCTGTGTACATGTAAACATTCACAGCATGCATGTACATGTGTGGGGGGTTACCATGTTCAACACTGGGTGTACAATATACGGCACATTGATAATTAGAGGAATCTTTAATGCTCTGGACTACAGTGTGGCTCAGGAGGTATTCTGGAGGTGACCCTGCAGTACCAGGTCCAGGGAGGAGAGAGACTCCACCAGCCAGTGGCGGTCTCTGGCGAGAGAGAGAGGACCCACGTCTCTCTCAGGGTGGAGGTGGTGCGAGCAACTGGTCTCAGAGATGCTGCCTCTCTGGTGGCTCAGGAGCAGCCAGTTCCACTGGGGTTTGCTGCCGAGGTGGGCACCAACTGCTACGCCAAGATCTCTCTCCCGGGCCTCATAGAGAAGGTTAGTCTGTCTGCCAATACAGATATCAGTAACTTTTGCCTAGTGAAGTTTTTGTGCAATCTGACAGGTACAATACACCTTATTAAGCATAATTGCTCTTCCTACAGGAAGGGAGGTGCACAAAGACAGTGATGCGGTCGTTTTCTCCCGAATTTTCCCACACCCTCGAGTTTGCTCTCCCGCTGGTCTCTCGTGAGACCGTCTCTCCGTCACACGTGGCGAGTGTCCCGCTGGCCCAGAGGCTGGGGCAGAGCAGTGGTGTGGTGGAGGTGTGGCACAAAGTCCCCAGGACCCACTCTGGACCTGTCCCCACTGCCCCGAGAGCCGTGTTTGGTCGGAGTCTGGCCCCCGTCTTCAGGGACGTGTGTCTCGCTCAGACAGTGGTGCCTCTCGTCTCACTTCTGGAAAGGCAGACAGGTGAGTTTTATATAGTAGGTAGTGGAGATATGGCCAGTAGCAATCATGTCAAGTAGCTGTATGTATATACGCAGATTATGTTCACTTTGAGTAACTATTCTTGGATACAGTTAAGTTGCCTTATCTCGCCTTGTAACCAGAAGAAAATGCTAGAGATATTGTTTGCCCCTCTCTACAATAGTTCACTGCCCACCAAAGAGTACCTTTCACATATGGTACTCATGAAACAAAACGTTTCTTTTAACATCTCCAGGAGTGAGTGGATGGTTCCCGCTGTACTCACCGGCACCGAAATCCAATGCCACGCCTCCTCCCGAGGAGCTCCCACCCGATACCGGTGCTCCGTGTCACGTCGGTGGAATCGAGGTCTCCTTTTCCTTCTCCGGCGACGAGGACAGAGAACTGGTCCTGTCTCGAGGTGTAGAGATGGGCTGGGTGCCACCACAGGGTAGCAGAATGAGTCTGGAAGGTGGTCTACCAGTAAGAGAGAGGAGCGAGATGGAGGAGGCGGACATAAAGGACTCAAAGACTTGTTGGAAGTTCTCGGTGAAGGTCACGGAACTGTGTGTTCCGATGGAGGCAGTCACTATAGACATGTCAGAGGACCCTGCCCCCTACATGTACTGCTTCCTGAGGTACCGGTTCTTTGATTCAGGTGAGGACCCGCTCGAAAACTAGTTTACAATCTTTATAAAACTGCTGTAACATTACTTTTAGTGTACAATTGTATTACGGTTACCTACATACCGTGCTATTCACACTGTTTATAGTCCACACACCAGGGGAAAAGCCAAACCCTATGTGTGTATTTTTCTAAGTCCTTTTGCCTGGTACAGTTGTACACTCTAACATTTTGGTTGTGCACGCTAGCAATAGGCAAAAATCGTGCATGTCTATATTATGAAGTATACTAGGTAATGTATGTAGTTGTTTTGTGTGTCAGAGGTGGTGGTGTCTGTTCCGAGAGCTCTGAGCTACTCCAGAGACGGCAGAGGTTGTTACCAGCTGAACCACCACTCCACTGTGACAGTCTCCGGCTCACATGATCTGGAATGGTATTTATGACCTAGAGAGGAATCAACCACAATACACTTTTTAGTGACTGATAGAGAGCAAGCATTCATTAGAGCTTTGATTCGGTGTTGGTTCATCCACTTTGTTGAGTGTGACAGCACATTGTCGTTTGGTAATACAGATGACTAGGTGGGTATACCCTTTGCTCACTAAAATCGAAGGGTCTCTGCGATGAACTGTCATTTGACAGTTTAGCATAGACGGAGATAGGCTCAGTTGACTCGCCACTGCATCTTTCACCAGTCCACACTGTTTGGGTCTCTCACTCTGTGTCTGTCTGCAGGTATGTCAGTGAGGAGAGTCTGGAGGTGGAGGTGTGGAGCTCCCCCAGCAAACACCACCACCACCACCAGAAAGAACGTCACCATCACAGGAGATCAGACCACAACCACCAGAGGAGGAGAGGAGGGAGAGAAGGGGAGACTGCCGAGTCAGAAGACACTCTCCTGGGAACTGCATTCCTCTCTCTACGAGGACTCCTATCCAGCGACTCTGTCAGGTGATATCAGACTCAACTGTATACATGCATAGCTGCAGGTGTTGTTTCATTGGGTAATTTTTTCTCTGTTGATTCTATGCATTCCTTCCCCACCTCTTTCTCTCCTGATGGCCAGTGGAAGTTGTCCAATGTTCAAGGCGGGAGAAGACAGTCTGAGTGGTCAGAGGGTGACTGTTGAGGTGGAGAGTCTCTGGTTGAGGTAACCTCTGCTCACCACAACCGACACTTCTGGAAATACTGGTATAATGTGACACACACTGAATTCATGCGTAGTCTAAAGGACGGTAACTTTAAAAGCACAATGGCATATGTGTGAAAATGTGTTTACTGTGCACTAAGTGCCCACAAGTTTCTCAGCCTTGTGGAATCCGTGCAAGCAGGTTCGAGTCCCACCTGTAGGACAGCTCCTTTTCAAAGTCTTGTGCTAGAGTTGAATTGTTTGATATGCACTTGCCTTGCATTGACACCTAATGATTTTCGTGCTGAAAACAGAATGCACGTCAATTGGAGTGATTTCTGATGCATGTCCACAGGATGTGTGTGATGACAGTGGAGGTTGTGAGGTTGACTTTGTCCCTCTCGAGCCAGTCAGCGAGGGGGAGGAGGAGGAGGAGGAGGAGGAGAGGGGCAAAGAAGGAGTAGAGAAAGAAGATGAGAAGTTTGAAGACATGTTTGAAGCTCGGTTGGTGATACACGAGGCCCTCCACCTCCCCATGATGACTGACAAGACTCAGTGAGTAGTACATTACCTCACTCCCTCTAATCCCAACTAGAAACCTATGTACATACTTCTGAACACAAACGTTAGTACACTCTCCAACTATAGTCAATGTACTAGGGATGGTTGGTTTGTCATTTCGTTTACTCATGTGCGTACAAAAAATGCGAAACCATTCAAACCTTATTGGTAGGGGTAAAGGGGGTGAAGGGACAACGAAATAGATAGAGATAGATAAGGATATACGTAAAGTCCCACAATTTTTCCTATTGGAAGATTTTCTGATGTGTCCTGTGTGACTCGCTTTTTTCATAGGGCACGCAGATTTTCATTTAAGGTAGAGGAAGAGTGTATGTGCACATTGTTACACACTCTGTCATCGTTGAAATTTCCACCGTCAAAATGTTCCCGCTATTATTATAGTGTGACTCTAGAAATGTTCCAAGAGGTGTACAGTGTTGTGTATGTTGTTGTCTTACTGCACAGGGAGAGGGAGTGGGCTCCGAATGCATATGTGAGCCTCCACCCCCACCCCAAGGTGGAGAGGATAGCCACTGGAGCTGTGCCCAGCTCCCAGACACCTCTCTGGAACCACCACACTCTCACCCACATCCCCAATCTCTACCTTGACCCTCACGTACGTGTGTGCGTTGTATAACAGTTAATAATCAGTTCTAAAATGGTGACTTGGTTAGCGATACGTGATACTACTGTATGCGTGATTGCCTCATGTTGTAACCGACAATAAGTGTGCATAGTAGTAAGACGACTATGCATAGAAAAAGAATTTTTGAGGAATCAATGCAAGTGCAAGTTCAGCAGCAATTTTACGAGTATTTGGAATACATACATAGAACACGGTATAGTGACGGGACTATGTATCTGTTCGCACAGATTAGATCTGCTTTACTTCACTAGCCAATACAGAAAATATGGTGATGAATACTATTCTACAGTGTGTGGGTCTGGAGTTGCAAGTGTGGAGTCAAGCAAATGCCTCTGATCAATCACCAGAGGGTCAGCCGGAGGACGTGTACATTGGATGTGCTCACGTGGACCTCAGTACGCTGGCCCTGGGTCTCCCCCAGGTGTCTGGCTGGTACAACATCTCCGACTTTGGTGGACAGATACAGGGACAGCTGAAGGTTTGACAGACAAACTGTGTGTGTATATATTCTCTCCTAGAAATCAGACATTGATTGCCTGTTGATTTTTAAATGGAACATGGCAGTATATACATAAGGGCTAAAATTGATAGGGCCCAGTGGATTACGTTTCCATTTCCAGTAACAGTTTCTAAATATATGTATTGTATTTCCAAGTACGTAGTTCAAAGTGTTGGTATTATGGTATTATACTTGCAGGTGAGTGTAGTGCCGTCTCCAGGATGGAGTTCTCAGTCAAAGTCGACTCGCTCTCTTCCACCAACTCACGTTAGTCACCTATGTACATACAAACCTCTATGGCCCCTTGTTTTAACACTCTGTATGTGTCATACAACAGTTGGTGCTGTCAGGCCACTCTACCATTTCAACTCAGCTCTCCAGTGATCCACTGGTTCAGAACTCCTCCGGTCACCACTCCATTCAGCCTGCCCCCAGCTTCCTGGAGAAGTCGTCTTCTGTTCTGCTCAGGAAACTGAGAGATGACCTGAATGAACTGGACCAGATCAGCTCTGCTTGGGGAACGCAACATTGGTATATAGTTAGCTCAGTGGGCACATTCAGTGTAACTGCATTGTGCAGAAGTCTTCAATGTTTTAGTTGAATAGGTTCACATTACAATGTTTTAGCATACAGTAGGGCACATTCAGTGTAACATCTACAGTTGCTCCATCTATATACGTACATATAGATGCATAGGTGTTTTGGTGTAACACGATTTTATGATAGGTGAACCTCACGTGTTAACAGTGTGCTTTCATACTCGGAGTCAAAGACATTTGAAACTTTTATTCCTGCTCTTTTTGTTTGCAGGGGCTCCAAATATCTGTAGCCAACCATCACTCCATACTCACTGTCTCCCAGTATTGACTGAGGGAAATGGTGGTTGTAGTGGTATTACAACCAGTCAGCAGGTCTCTCTGTCTGTCAGCTACAGCTCCTCTGGCCCCAGCCTCGAGCAACACTCTCCCTCAGTCGGGCAACTCGGGGACACTCTCAAGGAATATGCAGGAGAGGAAAGAGATGGACACCCTGTTGTTCTAGTTGCTGCAGCTGAGCCTGAATCAGGCAGTGAGTCTTACAGTACATTATCCTCCCCTGGGGAAAGTCCATCTGAGGTGGCCAGTGGTGAAATATCTCAAACGACTTTGGAAATATCTGCCTCTCCATTAACCACTACCTCAGCTCAGGGCACACACCCTACTTCATCAGCTAAGGACACACTCCCTACTTCATCAGCTAAGGACACACTCCCTACTTCATCAGCTCAGGACACACTCCCTACTTCATCAGCTCAGGACACACTCTATACTTCACATGAAGCACACACTAATACCCGTCATCAAATGGTCAGTTCTGTTGGTAACTCTATGAGTGTAGAAGTTGACGGTACAATGTCACTGGAGCTCATCTCAGCTGGGAATAGTCTGGAGACAAGTGAGACAAATTCTCCACAGTCTGATATCAGTAGCTGCAGTGATGAAGATGACACATTATCGATGACCCCACATGCTGCTCCTGAGGCAAGTCACGGTGGTGATGAACCCCAGGAAACCACAACTGTTACACCCACTTTGAATCAACTGTTTTTGGAAAGGACAGAGAAGACAGAGAATGAAAGAACAGTAGAAATTCCACCAGTTGAAAGTCCTCGCGCCAACTCTAGTGGTGAAACTGGGTCGCTTGATGTGGAAAACACTGCCGAACCTCACAGACTGTCTCCTGTTACTGAACCACAGCAACAACCAATGGCACCAATTATAAAACCAAGGTAAACATCCTCTAGCACAATAAACCTAATATTTGTTGTCTGCGCATGTCCACTTTCACTTTCTGACTTTCTTCCATGCAAAGTTTGGGCCTTATAATATACCATATAGAGCGAAGTCTTGTGTGGGGTGTGTAATCTAGGTGTTACCTTGACCCCATTGATGTGTGCTTCCTCCAGTGCTGGAGTGCCGGAAGTGGCTCTGCCCAATTTCTTCATGCCCCCACTAGAGCTGGAGCGAGCCATGAGATCCCTGCGAGCCTCGGCCCTGGCTCGACCACCACCTCGGTCCCTCTTCCACACTCTCTCCACACCACCTCACTTCCAAGAGAGAGACGCTAGTGGCGGCGATGCCACTTGTGACCCATCCGCCACTCCTCCCTCACTGAGAACTCCACAAGACGTGGACCAGTTTCTGAGATCACGGCGTCACCAAGCCTGCACAGCAGGTGGTCAGAATCATCGCCAGACTCTCTCTGATAAGGATACTCAGAGACTCTCTCGCGTCTTCTCTTCAAAACCACTACAAACTACAAACTAACCAGTATGACTGGATCAACGCACACACACAGCTTTTGTGTCTATCCTCCATCATTTAAAAAACTACCACTTTGGCTAAAGCCAGCTCTGGCGCACTAAAACTAAACAAGCGATATTCGCTGAAAATTATCATGAAATTGCCCATGCTCATTGCTGCATAATTAATTTTGTTCAACAAGCTTTCATTAGGTTCTCAGACCCCATGGCAAAATTTGTTGCCGTTTACCAATATTGTGCTCTTTGCAATGCGCATGCACAGAAATTCATCCATCTTTCCACTACTTTGAACACCACCCGGTCCCGAGGTGTTCTGATTAGCGAGGTCATACTGTAATCATTCTTGACTGGTGTAAGGAACTGTTACACAAGCTCCATCATGACAGATAAAATACATTGACACACAATATAACAAAAAATATGGTTCAGTTGTTGGATTCATTGAGTGAAGATATAGAGTACCCAGTGGGACTGGGTGTCTCCACGACAAACGTGGCCTCTACGGTCTCCAGTTCAGCTCCGTTCTCTGGACCCATCTCTTCCTGCAGCAGAACCCTCCTGTCACCATCCCTGTATATACCAGACACCATTTTGTACTCATCTTACCAATACAGTTGAACATCTTTTTTAATGGACACTCTGAATAAAGGACACCTCTCTATAAAGGACACTTTTTTTGATGCGATGCTATAATTATAATACTTTTCGTGTATTACAGGACACTGTAGTTTTCGTGGTTCCAGCGTGTCCTTTATTCCACTGTGTATTGTACCAGACAACTAATACGTCACATACAAATTGTCCACTTTCTTCATTTTGCCTCACTTTACCAATTAGTGCATTCTGTGCTATGTACTTAATTGTTTGATAGGTGATCCACTTGCGTGTTGTAGAGTAGTTCTTATGTCATATTACACCCACCTCTCCTGTAGTTGATTCCCACTAGTCACACTGTAACTGCGCCGTCTTCTCACTCCCCACGGACACCCAAGTCTGTGTGTGAAATTGTATGTAATGAGGCTTAAAGGAAAAACTGCACTAATGAAAAGCACTAAAGTGCAAACCCTCGGCACACTGTGGAACCCATACACAAGTGTGGCACCACCACAATTGATGGTCTTGACAAAGAACAGCATGCTATGATGGATATATAGGTTGAAAAATGGCCAGCCCCATTTCTGTTTGAGGCCAAAAATATATATAAGGTTGAAAAATTGCCAACCTTTCATCTCTCTATTAATTTTCATATTACCGTGGATTGTTTAGTGCAAAAAAAAACTTTTTAAACGCCCAGCCCTTCATCTCTCCAGACAGACATCTACGGACGCAGTGCAATGCAAACCCTCGGCGAAGTGAGTCTTACACGGGCTAGCTACAGTAGTAGATAGCACGCGAGAGTCGATACACGCCATTCGTTGTGACTTCTTGTGCCTTCAAGATAGACAGAGCAAGCGAACCCGGTCGAGGTACCTGCGCTAAATATAAGCGCATGCGCATTATCCGCCAGTGATAAAATGGCGACTACCGGCATTAGCCATACAATGCTGGAAGCGCTCTAGCTCTGCAACGGATCATTTTCAGAGAAAACCCCACATTTTTCTAACCCTCGTCGCCCGTTGGGTAGATGGTATCGCTTCTGGGACGAACAGACACCCGAGAAGTGAGATTGAGAGTAACAGACACACAGACAGACAGACAAACCCCCAACTACAGTACCCTCGCTGCGCATGCGCGCCGAGGGTAATACGATGATTATGCTAAAGATGTTTTGAGTATATACAGTACTTTTCAGTGTATGTGTGTACCTCAAGTAGTAGAATAGATCAATTCTTTCCAGCCAGGGTTTTGAGAAGAGTTTGTCAATCCTTTCCAGACTCTCTCCCTGGAATGGTACAATTGACAAAACCCATGTCATCCCTCAATACATTACTAGCTGAAAGTCTTTAGACGATATGAGACGAATGTCGTATGTATTGGGTCTATGCCATCGAAAGTGCACAAATTTCCGTCAATCCCCTTGTGAAATTGACACCCTTATCCTGACCGGCCACATGCGTAATTATGATTATGCCCAAATATAGCAGTTAGCAATCATTATTAGACAATTTGACACTCAAATATTACTCATTTCATGCAATTTCACGTACAAACTGACATGCTAACTGTCATGGATCATTTACTGGTGGAATTTCAAGTATGCTTACTGAAGACGTACTACAACAGCTGTTAGTAGCTGCATCATGTGCAGAAGCAACACACACATTCGGCAATTCTGAGCCGTATGGTTACCACCAAAGTTAGCCAACATTAGTGTGCCGGTTTAAAGTTTGCTTGCGCAAAGTATTGACGGTGGTAATTTCTCAGTTACAGTACATACATTCCATGCCCCCCCGCCAACCTTGCAAAGGCAGCAAAGTTCGGTATTTTACGTAACCTGCATATCGAGTGCATGTGTACCCCGTTGTTTGTTGTAGTGTCAAGCACTGGCCTTCTCCGTATTTTCCGATTATGGCTGTTAGAATTCCATAAAATTGAGATGGGGGCTCTGATCACAGTAGTACTTAGTGTATAGGGATGGGCGTATTATGGTAGCATCTTAGATGCATGGGGCTATTAGTCATTTAGTATACCTTGGCCCCAGCCACTATTTTCCTCCATATTGTAGCCCACAAATGCTCCACTAATTCCCGTAGATAAAACTATTGAGTTTGAGGCAGTGATAAAATTATGTACCTTGGTCTCTGGTAGGCAGAGAAGGACAAAGAGGGTAGCCAGAAGCAGGAGACCGGCGAGGAGGTAGAAAGTGCCAAATGTGCGGAGTACAGAGTTCAGAAGGATCGGAGTGACCAGTGCAATGATAAAGTTTCCTGTCCAGTTTGCAGCAGTCGTGATGGACACTGCAACACCTTGCACAACACGAGAATATTTTTACTGTTTGAGTTTTGTGCAAATTGGTCGTCTAATTGCAAATATTTTTACTGTTTGAGTTTTGTGCAAGTTGGTCGTCTAATTGCATGTACATACACTACGTGTGAATGAAATCACACCAAGTTGGTGGTTAATGTCAAAAACAGTTTTTCATACGATTCCCACTATTTGGTATTTACACTTACCTCTGATTTTCAGGGGGTATATCTCACTTGTCACCACCCATGCAACTGGCCTGCGGAACAATAAATCAGTTGGGATAACAGAGAAGGTAGAGAGAGAGAACCAGTACAGTGGAACCCCCTCTCTAAGGACATCCTTGCCCTGAAACCTCTCAAACTAACCAAGATCATGTGCCCAATTGAACCCCAGAAACAAGGACACCTCGCTATAATATTAATTGGCACTTTCTTCTGTCCCAGTGGTGTCTGGATTAGAGGGATTAAACGTACCCCCATCCGTATGCAAAGTTGAAGACAAAGAAACAGATGAGGGTGACAGTCACGTAACCCGCCACACTCCCTCCCCCTTCCTCCTCTTCCACTCTGAACACCAGTAAGACTGTGGCAGCCCCTGTCATTGACAGAATCATTCCCAGGCCTCCTAGCAGCAGTAGAGCCTTACGTCCAACCTGTAGTAACATAAAAGACACCTCTAAATAACACACACCATTACTATGAAATTCTACAATAAAAAACCTGCACTCTATGAATTTTAGCACACATCGTAAGAAACCAAACAAAGCAAGCCAGAAAGAAAAGGAACTAATTAAGAAAGAACACACCACCACTTGCTGTATATACTATGGAATCCCCAGTCTTTAGAAATGAGACGGTGCTCCCTCTGTATGATAATTGGATAAAGAATGTATTGAAGGCACACTCATAATAGTGGTTTGAGACAGGTCGAGCTATACTATGTAACATTAACAGTGGCAGGTGTAGTGGAAATGGGGTGGTGTAGAAATTTGGAAATGGGGTGGTGTATATATATATAGAAATTTGGAAATGGGGTGGGGATTTCCATGCAACCCTCATGCTGCGTAACCAGAGGCAGCATGCTAACAAGCACCACAAACGAAAAATGGATTGTCTGTACTAATGGTTGTAATAGAGCTAGCAAACATTGGGGGGGTCCTTTGTGTCCTACGCCTGATCTGTATACAATCATGATTCAGTGCTGTTTACCCTTTCGCCATGCTCATAATAATTATGAAGATTGTTCTGGAATGGGATTATGTATAGTCAAACCTTGTCGACTAGGACAATGGATAGAATGGTGGTCAGAAAGTTGAGTGCCCCGACCACTGATGTCGATATGTAGCTGGCCACTCCTATCCTCTTGAATATGGACGTGGAGTAGTACCTGGAGAGATGTGGGACTTTAGGGGGAGGGGCTTGGATTACATCACAATTACATCATGAAAACTATGATGTTCAGGTGATAGCTAATACACACTGCATGTCCAACTTACATGATAACATTCATTCCAGTAAACTGCTGAAATAACTGCAAAAACACTCCGATAAGAATTCTGGTGTAAAATAAGTAGAAATCAGATACATATATACGTAACCCTCTGGCCCGCCACACCTCTGCATGATCCTCCAAGTAAAGAGAAGTCTACAAGTCTGCGTCCTGCTAAGAGAGGACTTGGTTTTGAGCGAAGTCTTGATGTCTGTCAGCTCGGGGACCACCTCTCTCATGTTCCCGGCCCCTCGGAGCCTCATCAGTGTCCTCGCTGCCTCTTCGTTCCTCTGCTTCTTCACCAGCCACCTTTAGAGGTTACGTAATACGAACAGTGGCCACCTTCAGAGGTTACGTGTTAAAAGTGGCTCTCTATAATGAAGAGGATGCTAGGGAGAGGGGGGACCGAGGTGATTGAGGAGTGGATATTTGTAGTATTGAAACAATAAGTATTAATGGTTTTTATAGTTTTATTTATATACTCGTATTATGCCACATGCATTTCTTTAGTTGACTTTGAAAAACGGGAGGAAAGGGGAAAAGGGGAAACGGGAGAGGGGTGAGACGGGAGGAGGGGGGAGAGAGGGGGGGCTGGCATGATTTTGGAGGAGTAGTTTTAGGGATAGTTACGCACGAAATTCCATGTTTTGATGTGATCCCATTTAACCACTTTTTTTATTTTGACAGCACACAGCGTTTCGGTGATTACAAGGTAGTTATATGATGCAAACAGCAGGAGCTTCCATAAGTCATGCAAGAAAGGGAGGGATGAGGGACTGAAGGAGAGGGCAGGAGTGGCCCCGGGGAGAAGGAGACGAGTACTGAGCGACAGGAAGTGGGGGTACGGGGAACCCGCGGTGCAGGAGAATAGGAGACAGTTGGGTAGGGTGTGGTTCAAATAATAAGGGCCCCAGGAGGATCCGAAGGGCGCAGACACACGCAGAGAAGACCAGAGGAAACGAAAGTTCATATTATTATTGTTGTACGAATGAGCAAGGACATGATCAATGTTCAGCCAGGGCTGAGGAGGGACTGGTGGGGAGGGAATGGAACATAGACTCAAAAAGAGAAAATAACATATTTACAAAAAAGAGCAAGAGCAGAACTGGTATCAAGAACAGTCACCGTAACGAGGAGTTGCAGGAAGAGGAGGAAAGGCGTACGGTGAAAGTGGAAAGGGGTTCGTCAAGTATTCGTTAAGTAAGAGTCAGTCCCACCCCGTTTAACTATAACGTGGAAAAGTAGGGGGGGTCGGACTGGGGGTTGGGGTGATGCAAAAATGAGGGGCCAAGACGGGGAGGCGGGGGGAGCGGGGGCGGGGGCGGAAGGGGTTGGGCCCGAGGCGATTAAAAGGGATGTTCAAATTGAACCGGATGCAGAGGGGTTCCGGTATACCAGAGGGAACGCCCAATTGACCGGGAGCGCTCGGCAAATCCTAAGGAGGCTCCGGGTGATAACACTAAGGGAAAGGGGTAGAAAGACCTAAGAGGAAGGGGGGCAATCGTGGTGGGAAAAGCGGAAAGGTACAGTCGGAGACAAAGAGTACGGAAAGGAGTAAGGAAGTGAAAAAAAAGGAGTATAGCAGGGCAGGAGTGTAGTAGGCCAAGTAAGTGTAAAGCTAGTAAATGTTTAAAAGAAAGTCAAGTATAAAAAAGTATTTGTTGGTACAAAATGGCCAGAACATGAGAATTTTAGTGCATGAATTTTTAGAAGACAGAAATGATAGATGGGGAGTTGCAAAGAGAGAAGAGATGAAGTGTGTAGGGCGAGGGCAGGAGATATAGAGAATGAAGTAGGTACAGAAGTCAGGGAGGGGCTGCGCTGGCATTGTGAAGATGATCGTAAGGATGTACAAGTGTGGACGAGCGTTGAGTGTGTAAAATGAAACAGGGTTTATGATTGCGAAGAAGGGAGATGCCAATAAACTATTAACCAGGGCTCCTTCTCGAATCAAGTACGTGGTAGTGAAAAAAAATGGCGGACGCTTACCGGTAGGAAAAGTCAGTACGGGGCGAGAGAAAAAAAAATAGAGAAATACACATCCACAGAGGTGTATGAAGATGAAGACGAAGGCCAAAGAGAACGAAGGCCAAAAGAGAGAACAAATCGAACCGCCCACCCAGCGCCTCCCCCACTCCTCTCCCTTTGCACGGAGGAAAGAAAAAAGGAAGGAAAGAAAATCAAAAAGCAAAGACAAGATGGAAGGAAAAGAACGAGGGGGAAAAAAAAAAGATTCGAAAAAAAGGAAGGGGAGAAAACAGAAAGGAACAACAACAAAAGGAAAAAAGGGATACAGGAGGAGAGGAAGGGAACGGGGGGGAAGAAATCGCAAGTGGGAGGGGGGAAGGAGATGGAAAGGCAGAAAGGAACGGGGGGAAGAAAGAAGAGAGAAAGAGAGGAGGGGAAAGGGGGGAGGGAAGGAAATGAAAGGAGAGTGCGGGGGTAAGGGGAACGGAGGAAAGGCGTGGGACGAATGAAAAAGGGGGCGAGGCGGAGGGAGACGGAGAGGGGGAAGGGGGGGGGGGACAAGAGGGACGGGGGGAGAAAGAGGGAGGGAAGAAAGGGAGGCGAGAACCAGGTAAGGGAAGGCCGGGGGGACTGGAGAGGGGCAAGGAAGGAGGTGAAAGAGGAGGCGTAGGATCGAAGAAGAAGAGGCAAGAGAAGAAAGAGGGAGGGGGGAGGGACGAGTGAAAAGGAAAGAAAGAGGACGAGGAGGAGAGGGGAGAGAAGGAGAAGGGGTGGAGGTGCGGAAGAAAGAAGAGTGGGTGGGGAGGGGGGGGGAAGGGGGGGGGGGGAAACGGAAGGGAGTGGACAGAAAGGAAGCTGGAAGGAAGAAGTAAGCAAAAAAGGCGAAGGCGGCGGAAGGAGGTAAAGGCAAGGACGTGGGAAAGAGTGCGAAGGAGGGAAGACAAGGAATAGAGGGAGAGCCAGGGAAGAGGGAGAAGGAATGAAAAAAAGGGAGGGAGGGGGTCGGGGGGGGAGGGAAGCGAGGGAAAGAAAGAGGAAGGGAGAGGGAGGGAAAGGGAAGGACGGGGTGAAGGGAAGAAGAGGAAGATGGGGGAGAGGAGGAAGAAGGGAAAGACGGACGAGGCAGGAGGAGAGGGAGAAAGGGAAATGAAAAGGGAAAAGCACGGGGGGGGGGAGAGAGAGAAGGGGGAGGAAAAAGAGGGGGAGGCGAGAAAAAAGGGGAGAAAGGGAGGAGGAAAGAGACGTGCGGAAAAAGAAAGGGGACAAATAGAGGGAAGGAGGGATGGGAAGGGGAAGGAACGGAAAAAAGGAAAGAAAGAGGGAGCGAAGAGGAGAGTGGGGAGGGGAAAGACGAAGAAAAGAGCGAAGGGGAGAGAAGGGGAAGAAGGGGGGGGAAGAGGAAAGGGGCGGAAGGAGGGCAGGAAAGAAAAGAAAAAAAGAGTAGAGAACGAGGGCGGAGAAGAGAATAGGGCGGGACGTCCTTAAAGACGAGGGAAAGCGGGAGGGGTGGAGAGGTAAGAAGAAGGAAGGAAAGGACAAAAGAGAAAACTCACACCGGAATGAAGAGGGAACAAGACGGGGGCAAGAGAGGTAGGGAACGTAGGAAAGAATGGGAGGCGGCAGAGGGAAAGAGGAACACAAAGAGTGAGGAAGAACCGAAGGGAGGAGAGAGAGGGAAGGAGACATGAAAAGAGAGAGAAGGGGAGAAAGAAAGGAGGGGGTGAAAGAGAGGGTGGAGAGGAACGAGAAGAGCGAACGAGGAAAGGGCGACGAGGAAAGAAAGGAAACGAAGAGGAGAACGGAAGAAAGAAAAGAGAGAAAAGAGGGGGAAGACCGGGGGGAGGAAGGGAAGCGAAGATGGAGAAGGAGAAAAGATCGGAGGAAGGGGAAAGAGAGGAGGAAAACGGATAATGGAAGAAGAAAGGAAAGAAGGAAGGGAGAGAAGGGAGCAGATAGAAAGGGGAAGAAAAGAGAAAAGGAAGAGAGAAGAAGGGCAAGAGGAAGGAGAGAAAGAAGAGAAGGCGGAGGCCAAACGGGGAGAGGGGGTGCAGGGAAAAGGGAGAAACGGAACAGAGGAAGAAAGAAAGAGGAGAAGGGAGGGAGGCAGACCGAAAGAGGAAGAAGAAGGAGAAGGAAAAGAAAGAAGGGGGGAAAGGAAGAAGGAGATAAAAAAGATGAAGGAGACGGAGAAGAGGAAGAGGAGGGAAAACAGGAGCGAAAGGAAAAAGGGACAGAAGCTTAAAAAGTCGGGATTTCCGCTGGGAAGGGGTAAGGCGTGGATGATGAAGCGAAACGGAGGGGAAGACTGTGGAGACAGGTGCGGGAGGAATAATGGAAAGGAAAGCAGAGGGGAGCAAAAGACACGAAGAGGGGGGGAGGAAAGGAAGGGAGGGGGAGAGAAGAAGGGGAAAGTACTACGCATGAAAAGCGCGAAGGAATTGGCGAAGAATCAGGAGGAAGGAAGAAAAAGTGTATAGGAGGGGAAAGAGGGGGGAGGGCGGGAGGTCAAGAGGAAGAAGTGAGAAGGAGGAAAGGAGAAATAAGGGAGCAAGGGGAGGAAGAGTAAGCGAAAGAAAGAGAAAGAAGACGGATGAGGGAGGAGGGAAGGGAAAGAAGAGGACGGGGCAGGCAAGAAAAGAGAAGGATCCAAGGAGACTGAATGGGGCCCCGCGGGTGGGACAAAGGGAGAAAGCCAGAGGGGGGAGGAAGGGGGGGGGAGAAAGAGGATGGGTGCGAAGAATGAGGAGAGTATGGGAAGACAAAGGGGAGCGAAGGCGGGAGGAAAAAGCGCAAGAAAGCAAGAGGAACAGAAGAACAGAAAGGGGGAAGGAGAGAAAAAGAGAGAGGACGACAAAAAGAAAGGGAGGAAAGGAAGATGAGAAGGAAAGAAAAAAAAAGAAAGAGAAAGCGACGAAGAAAGAAGGGAGAGAGGAGAGAAAAGAAGAGAGAAGAGAATAGAGAAGAGAACGAAGTGGAAGGGAGAAAGAGGGGGAAGGGGAGAGAAAGGGCGAAAGGGAGGAAGAAAAGGGAGGGAAAGGAAGCGGAGAAGGGGAAAGAGTGATAAGGGAAAGGGGGAAGGAAAGAAAGAGGAGGAGGAGGAGGGAAAAGAAAAGGAAAGGAAGGGGGAGGAGGAAGGGAAAGAAAGAAAGAAGACAAAGAAGCGGCGAAGCAGAAAGCAGAGGAAGCGAAAGAAAGAGGAAAAGGGAGAGGCGAAAGGAGAAAGAGGGTAGGGAAGGGAAGGAAGAGGGGGCAGGAGAGGGAAAAGAGGAAAAGAAAGGAGTCGAGAAGGGGACCCGACATAGCACCGAGCAAACCCGAGCAACTCAGGCGATGCCCTACTCTCCTGCCAACCCCCCCTTCCGTCCAAATGTCCTTCCCGCCAGGTAGACTCTCCTCTCTCCATCCCCCTCCAGCCAGAAGCGATAGAAAGAGAGTAGGAAGGGGAGAAGAAACGAAGAAAAGAAAGCGCGGCGAAAGAAAGAAGAAAGCCAGAAGGAAGGAAGGAGGGAAGGAAAGGAAGGGAAAAAGGGCGGAAGAAAGAGAAAGAAAGGAAGAAGCAGAGGAGGCAGAAGGAACAAGAAACAAGGGAGAAAGAAGGGAGGGGGGGAAGAAAGAGGATAGAGGAGAGCAGGAGAAGAAGGGGAAAAGAAGAGAAAGGAGGAGAAAGAGGAAGGGGCGACAGGGGAAAAAGAACGGGGAGGAGAGGGGAAAAGGGAAAAGGGAAAGGACGTAGAAGGGGGAGGGAAGGAGGGAAGAAAGGAAAGAAGAAGGAAGAGACAAGAGGGGAAGGGAAAAGAGAAGAAAGAGGGAAATGAAGAGACAAGAGGAAAGAAAAGGGAAAGAGGGAGAAGGAGACCAAAGAGCGGGGGGGAGGGAAAGAGAGGAACGAGGAGGAAGGAACAGGAAGGGAACAGGAAGGGAGAGGAAGGGAAAGAGAAAGAGGAACGGGGGGAAAGAACAAGAAAGAAAACAAGAGAAAGAAGAGGAAGGTGAAGAAGAGAAACAGAAGAAAAGGGAAAGAAGGAAGGAGGGAGGGAAGAGAGAAGCGGGGGAAAGAGAAGAAGAAGGATTGAGGAAGAAAAGCGTAATAAAACTGGGAGAGAAGGGGTAGAGAAGAGCCGAAGAAAAAGGAAGGGAAAAAGGTGAACGAAGAGCAAACAAAGGGGGAAGAGACGGAGATGAGGAGGAGGAGGAGAGGGGAAAAGAGAAAGAGGGCGAGAAAAGCGAGACAGGAGCGGCGCATCGACGGAGTGCAGGAGTAAGACTGTGGACAGAACAGAAAGGGAAGGTTCGCAGGGGGAGGAGAGACAGAAAGAGGGGAATAAAGGAAGCGGGAAAAGAAGGCAAACGAAATAGGGAGGGGTGGGGACGGCGGGAAGCGAATGAGGAAAAAAACGAAAAGAAGAAGGGGGAGAGAAAAAGAAGAGGGAGAGAGAGGAAACAAAAAGCAAGACGGGTAAGGAAAAGGAAAAGGAAAAAGGGGAAGGAAGAAAGGAGAAAAGGGTAAGGAGAAAAGGGAAAAAAAGAGGAAGTGGAAGGAGAAGAGAAAAAAGAGGAAGAGAGAACAGCAGGAAGAAGGAGACGACAAAAAAAAAACCAAGAGGAAGGACAAGCCAACAAAAAAACCAGGAAAGGGGAGGAAACGAGAAGGGGGAAACGGAGACAAACAGGAAGAAAGAAAGCAAGAGGACGAAAGGAAAGGAACAAGGAGTAGGACGAAGAAAGGGAGGGAAAGAAGTGGAAGGGGGGAGAGAGGAAGAGGAAAGAGGGGAGAAGGGAAAAAGAGGAAGGAGGAAGAGGAGGGGGAAAAGAGGGAAAGGAAGAAGAAGATGGGAAACGAGGAAGGAAGGAAGGGAGGGAGGATGAAAGGAAGGAGGGGAGGATAAGTGGAAGGAAGGGGAAAGACAGAGGAAGAAACAATTTAAGAAAGGGGGATTTACTAATGATTATTATAAGTCAGTCATAAATTTACCCTCCATATCCATATTCCATCCTCCTCGCACCATTCTTCAGTCAAGCCAGAGTAGTGACAATTTCCTCCCCTTCCTCACTCCTCTTTCCCTATTCCTCCTTTATGAAAAAGCCAGAAGAGTGAGAGGAAAGATAAGAGGAGAGAGGAGTAGGGGAGAGGGAGAGAGGGAAAGGAAAGGAGAGGAGCAGGACAGAAGGAAGGAAAGAAGGGAGAAGGGGACACCGCTCACAGAACCAGAGTAGTGTCAAGAGTAGTACATGGCCGCCAGGAGATCCACCAGGAAGCGACCGGATCCCGACCTCGTAATGGCCAGCTGGTTGAGCGCATTGAGCGACACACCAACCGCCCCCTCAACATCTGTTGGGTGATGGGGGCCCCAAGTCCCGCGTTGTTAAATGGGGACCCCACCCGACTCAGTATACTGAGAGGAGGTAAGCGCGACACGGTTGTAGAAAGAAAAGACGAAGGGAGGAACAGGAAAAGTCAAAACAAATCAGAGAAGGGGGAAAGGGAAAGCGAGTGGAAGAAAGTGGAGAAGAGCTGTTATTAAGTAATGGTTTGTGGGAGGGGCGGACTGGGGCTAGGCGAGTGGTGGGCGGTTAGTGTTAATTTGCGAATAGGGGATGGGATGATATATTGTATGGGATTCAGGGATTGATTAAGGTAAAACTGCATTGGTCCTGTGGGTGACATACAAAAGTTTCTGGATGCCCACGATTGTGTAAAACACTTGTTGGTGGGCACCTTTGTCCCACGTACAACGTACGTATATAGATGTAGTAGAGTGGACACTCACGAAACATTTGCTACAAATCATACATGCACCGCAAAGTGAAGTAAGTGTGTGTGTATGATGCCGGCAGTAGACACTCTGTCGAGATTACGTGTACGTCAAGACTCAGACAAAACGTGGCCTTGGCTTTGCCCACACTGTATAATGGCAGTACGTGCACTGGCTGGGTACAAATTGTTACAAGGAATTCTGTGTGTCCCCTCCCACCTCCCCTGTTGCCTAACACTGCCAGATTCCGTCTCCCTGGCTGGTACGTATATAGCCTCTTTCCAGGTCACAGTCTGTCATACTACACGGTCTGCCATACTAGGAACAGGAACTCTGCCCCCCCCCTACTTTCCTATTATTATGGTTTAGTTCCTCCAAACAAGTCACGTAGAGTTCAATCCGAGACCCCTTGTAACACTGGGCGGATTCATTATACTGTCTACCGGATATCACATGGCAGTGTTAATAATGACATCGTCTGTAAATGAAACTCAATACAACATCAAAACTTACCCCACACCTACTCCTGCCACAATCCTCCCTAAAATCATCATCCTAGGGTAGAATAGGTAGGTTGTATAGAACGTGTTTTTACACCAAAATGAATGTTTTGAGCATTTTTGACACTGTGTTTGAAATAAAAACTTGTGTGTATATACTCATTATTGTGTATGAACATAATACGAAGTATCATAACGTAGTCGCTTGTCTGTGTGAATACAATAGTGAGTGAGTTCTCACCAGATGAAGAGAGAGCCAGCCTGAACTGCCCCTCCTCCAGTGAAGACCACACCACCAACTATGATTGCCCTCTTTCTTCCCAACACTTCTGATAGTCCTGGTTGGTTGACATAATAGAGGACACACTTAGGACGATGAAATTTTGTATGTTACGATATTATACTATTAGCACCGGGTTAATGCATAGAAGTGTCTTTTATTTGAAGTAAGAGGAGAAGAGTGTGAGTGTATATAGCTATTTAACACAGGCAAGAGGTGGGTATCACTATTACAACATTGGAAAATCCTCCACATATTGGTTAAACCTCGGCTACAGCGCAGCGAAGGTACATAGTTGGGTTGTTGTCTGGGTGGGGGTGTGGTGCTGTCTGTACTCGTCATCTCACTTCTCGAGTGTTCGTTCGTCTCACAAGGATACCACCTACTGAACGGGCAATGAAGGTCATAAAATATGTGGGGTTTTCTCTGAAACTGCTCCGTTGCAGAGCTAGAGCGCGAAAAAGCTAATATGCAAATAGGCAACGGACGGGACGGCTTACCACGGTCTGATCGATCCGCGTGCTCTGCGTACCTCAGAGGCACCAGAAGATGCAACGCAGGGCGTGTATCGCCTCTCGCATGCTATCTAGTAGTGTAGTTAGCCCGCGTCAGACTCTGCGCGAGCTGGGAAGAGACCACGAGTAACAGCTAAAACTAAACCCAGCCCATCAATTAGTGGTACGGCGCATGCGTTTACTTACGCGTGCGCGTCACAATGCGCCGAGGGTTTGCACTTCAGTGCTTTTCATTAGTTTAGGCAGGAGCTCCCACTCAGAGATGCGAATTGTTTGTCTACTGTTATTAACCTCACCTGCAGCCAGGAGAGCTCCCACGAGACAACCAATTGAGAATGTTGAGACCACCAAGCCCTACAGCGGAAAGAATTATGGCTACAACTTACCTAACAGAGCATGGCCGTGGGATGCTCCATGAGTTTAGCGTACAGTGTGTGGAGGTGTGTTTACCAGTAACGTGCTCTCTCTGACACTCTCTTCCCTTGAACCGTTACCAGAGTGTTTAGACTCGTTCAGAAACGTTTCTCGAAATCCGGCAGTATCTTTGACACCGTTTATTACACTGTGCAGGAAGTAGATAGCTAGCTGATAAATCAGCAGTTGTACGTATGTACGGATGTGAGCTAACCCGATGTCGTATCCGAACATAAAGCCGCCGAAGGCAGCGAAGACTGTAAGCAGCCAGACGTACAGCTCCATCGGTCGGCTTGTTTTGGTGGAGAAAATAGGCGGGGCTAGTTGCCTCCGCCCCCGCACGAGACACATACACATAACTGCATGATTTCTGTCATCGCGCTGCAACTTTGTGCAGTTTTTCTGGTGAATTTGTTAAAAGATGAGTCGTAGGTTAGCAGTAGCTTGTCTAGTAGTGCTAATGATCAGTGCACTGAGTAGCGAAGGATTTGTACTCAAGCAACGGAGAGAAACATCTTCAGAGAATCAAGGTCAGAATTAGCTTGTTAACAGCCTCTCTAGCTAAGTAGTAGCTAGCGCCGTCTGAGAGCGTGAATTTTACCTCGCCAGGTCACACAGCGCATAGCTAGCTCTAGCTACATAGTTTTTTGGTAGGGAGGCAACCAGCAAATTTAGCTACTGTTGTTGTCCATGACAAGATGTTGGATGTGATCAAGACGGAAACGTGAAGCTGGAGGGAGGAAGAAACACGTATGAAGGGAAAGTCAGAGTCTGCGTGAACGGAGAGTGGAAGCATATCTGTATCGGTTCTCTTGGCAGTGATTGGAACATGAAACATGGTCAAGTGGTATGCAGATATCTCAACTACTCTACAACAGGTAAAGTCTTGGCTAGCAGTATGCATGATCAACTCGATTGGACACAATTTACACACCCCTAGTTAGCTATGTGTGTAATTCAATAACGTGTCTCATCATCATATAGAGCACTTATGTCCTTAGATGTGTTGGTTCGTGGTGTACCAAACAATGTGACTGAAACCGAGAGACATATTACCTACACGTGTAATATGGATCTGAGGCTAATTTGACTGAGTGTATCGCAAGAGATCAGTACAGCTTTGTCTGCTCAAAAGTGGGAGAGGTGACATGTCAAGGTTTGTATATATCACAGTCAGGAGTTATGAAAGAGCAATTACAGTCAATTTCTTACATAATCTCAGTACCAGAAGACCAAAAGGAATGTACTAATGAAGGAAATGTCCAACTGGTGACTGGCAGTGAAGTGTCAACAGCTCAGGGAAGGGGCAGAGTGGAGATCTGCTCGAGCATTGGACTCTGGGGCACTATTTGTAATGACGAATGGAGCAGTGAAGATGCCAGGGTTGTGTGCAGAGCATTAGGTTTCAATGCAACTGGTGCGTATTAGGGACCAACGATCAACATGTAGTACTTGGCACCGCCATTTTGTTGCCAATTAGAAACATTATTCTGCTGTTTCGTTCAAATTGTTTGGCACACAACAACTAAGCTTGACCATCAAGTGCCACTATTATAGATAACAAGTGCCTGTGTATTTTGTTATGTAGGCCACATAGCAGTGACTGAAGTGGATTCGTTTGGTCCCGGAGAAGAGTTGGCTTCTATTCTCATGAGTGAAGTACACTGCAGTGGAAATGAGACCAGCATCACTAGGTGTCCTCACAGAACCAACGGGGAAAACATTGTTTGTGATCACATTGAGGACGCTGGGGTTGTGTGCGTCATGGAGTCCAATGAAAGGGGTTAGTTGTGTGTACGAATGATCCAGGTGTATTCAACCTTGAATAATTAAATTCCCGTGCACAATAATCAGAGAATCGGTAGACTCTCTATATAGGGACGACACGGGTGAAATCTCACGTGATCCGCGTACAAAACGACTAAAATCTCG
>CASHTH010004362.1:0-19404 GCA_030341885.1 Geodia barretti
TAATAGATTATGGGAGGAGTAAGCGAGTTAGTGAGGTATGAGAAGTATGAATCACAAAATAATTTCTCAAGGAAGTTTAGTGTGGTAACTGATGTAAGGTGGAGAAATACCTTCACCCCTTCCATTGTTCTCTACCTTCCTCGCTCTCACTCCTCTGCTTCTTTCCGTACTCCTTCCTTGTCCCGACTCTTACTCTTTAAATATATAAAAGAAAATAATATGTCCACAACCTGCCCGGGCCCTAAACATCTTCAAGTAGACCGGGTGGTCCCAAAACCTGGTGCGGGGCCACCGAACCCACGGCATGAACGGACGACGCGCTGATTGACCGAGCCTCTGATTTGGTCTCCCGAGGTAGCCACGACAAAGCTAACAAATCGGTTCATACGAGCCCATTCCTGCCAGCCCAGAGGTGGTGTACACCCTGGTCGGGTGTGTCCACACTGCCTGCGGCCGCAGACTTTGTGCGCAATTCGGTGGATGGCATTCCCACAAAGATGTTGAACCGGAGCCCCGATACCCCTTGAGTGCCTTTCCACCTCAAATAAACTTGGGGGGCTGTGATATTAACCCACTTGGTTTCATGGGTGTGAGACGCGGCCATTCTTGCATCCGCCCCCTCTGCTCTCAACAGAAGTAACTTTACTTTACTAGCCCCCTTCTAGGCCAGTGAAGGAGGAGGCTGATCACACAGTCACTGCTTGGCCTTGCACCGCAACGGTACGCGATCTGAATCCTCGGGAGTGGCGACGGTTTCCCGTCGCGTTATGCCGGATTGCTGCCCTGTTGACTGCACCCTCGTCCTTTGGGGTCTGGCCGTGCCCTGGCTGACCGAAGGATTTTATGTACTCACGCACATATCAAGAAAGGGTTTTGCCTGGCCGCCAACTAGGCATTTCGGAACTGCCCAGGCACAGCCTTGTCTCTCCTGCGGCCATCGTATCGCCCTGCCAAACCTCAGACAACCGAGGTATCCCAACGAAACCATTAACGCCGTGCCATCTGCACATATGAGATTTCCCATATTCCGCAAAGGAGAATCCCATAGCATCAAACCGCCGCATTCGGACCTTGGAGCCTGCAATGCAACTCCGACCCTTCTCAGACCTGGGGAGATTTTTGGCGACTCCTGAGACATACCATCGGTCGCCCATTACCAACCAGCTCCTCGTGTGCCACAGAGAATAACTTATGAGTCCGACATGGGCATCAGGAAATCTTCTTCTCTACCTTAATGCCGGATGAGGAGCATCGCTCTCGATAGTCAATTGCCACCCAGTGGGTTGGCGGAGGACGAGACCCCTGCTGGCCTTGAAGCCCCACCCTGATAGCGAGCAGTGTCCAAGGCGGGGGCAGGCTATCACCGTGGACCATTTCCGAGGCCCAACGAGCATATCCGTGACTAACCGGATGGACCGCCAACTTTTGTCCAGCAAATGGTTCTCAGTCGACGTTGGAAACGAAAACAGATGTTTGCCCACTTTATACCTCCAAATGAACGTCGCCAAACAGCGTCCAATTTTTGTAAAGGGGCTTTCCGGTACGAAAGTAGTTCATATTCCGGTTCTAAGACATGGCTTACGACTCAAAGTCCCTGTAAAAAAGCATTGGAACCGCAAGTATACAACCGGTATGATGCCAGGAACTCCATATACATTCCATCAGTACCTCCCGAAACTGGGACAAAAGAACAAAAACCGTTTCCAGGACCTCCCTGATGATGACCCACATGACATGCTTCGCAGATTCCCGACAAATTTGTACTCGAACTCAATGTAAGAACGTGCCGAGCCGAGCCTGGTGGCGTTAGTGAGGCCGTGAAAAGGGCAAAGTAAGTACCTGGTTAAAATCAGTGCGGAGCACTGAAGCCCGGTTGGTCACAAGAGGCGGCGGCCGTACCTCCATGTGGCCATCATCCCCCTCGATATCAAATCCCGTGGCTCAGCAAGTTTCCGCGTCGTGGTAATGCGGGTCTCCCTCATCTCGTCGGTGTAATCACCTGTTCAGGTTTGATCCGCATCCCAGTGACGGTTTACGAAGCCCTCCGGTCAGGAGTAGACAACCATATCGCCCCATTTCCTCTCCGGGATGGGAGGCGCCGGTTTCGTTCAACGTAGCATCAAATCCGGACTATCTGCCCGAAAATGCGAACCCCAAAAGGGCCGAAAAAAGAGCCAGATTTGTATTCAACCATTCGTGGAGAAGCCACATTCCGGGCAATTGCGGAGGCCAGAGGATATCCAGATACATCCTTGGCTAGACCTGACAGGCCCCCGTCCTAATAAGCCAACCAGAACTAAACCAAAACCAAAATCCAACCAAAAAAAAGCCGAAGAGGGAGAAATGATCCAAATCGGTATCCAGAGCGACCTTTTCCAGCTCATCCTTGACCGCATCGCTCCGAAAGCCGGCGTGCAAACAGAAAGCAATCTTCGCGATAGATTCCGGATCTCATGGGCTAACAAGGGCCCATGATTTTGGTAGTGTACGAACTACCGTCCAGAAACGGCGTCCACCGGCGTGAAATAAATCTCCCATCCTAACAGCCGGCGGTAGAGACCCAACCCGACCTCCTGGGTTCAAGCCAACTCGTACAAACAAAAGCTCTATCCTCCACACTATAACCCTTCTAACTACAAACCAAAAGAAACCAACTAAAAAAAAAAAAAAACCGAAAAATGAGAAAAATCGTGCAAAGGTTCCTTCCGGCGGTCAACCGTTACCTTTCCAGCAAAAGCCAAAGAGACAAGTGTGCAATGTCCTGTCGTCAGTCGGGGGCAACCTCGACTAAAGCACGAAGTACAAATTGTCCCCATCATTTCCGCCTTAATCGCAGGGTGCCTTCCCTCTCCCCTCGCTGCTGGCCCATCGAAGAAAAAGTTCTGGACCAGGGCAACCTGCTCTGCTCGAGACCATCACGCTGAAACCATATAGCCACAGGTCTGCCAAAAGCTTGCGTGGTCCACTTGTGGAGAGATGTGCTCAGATTCCCAGGACTATGCGTAGCCACTATAAGGCGGCAGCGTCGACTAATAAGAAAAATCCAACCCGATGGCCGTAGTCCGACTGCCAATGGTTAACACAACCAGCGCCAGCCATCACAGCAGAGGCTCGAACGCACAATTCTAATCGCAGCCAGCGACGAAGACCCTTACCTGCGGTTGTAGCGTCGGCAGATGATGTCGAACCTTGCGTAAAAACATTACATCAATCTGAGAAGTAGCGAAAATACCCAATAATTGGGTTGACACGGGATTGTAAAGAGTAGCGAGCTCCAAACATTGCTGACTGTTGGCTGGCTGGCACAAATCATTATAGAGGAGCGGTAATACTATGCCCCGACATTACTGAACAAACCACCAAACGAAAACCTGTAGAGCGCGTTCAAACCCATTTTCACCCGAATTTGTCACACCTGACTGTTGTCTTTATTGTCTCCAACCACCAACACCGACCAATCGGCCTAACTGGAAAGCTACGGCGTTCGGCTGGAAAGGACGCAACATAACCAGACAAAAAGTAAAGTATACCCAATCTTCTGTCATGCTTGCTCGCCGAGAAGCCACCAACAGGTGCCTGTACAGGCCATATGCCCGAAGGGCAAGGTACCGGAAACTCACAGGTACGAAAACGGCGGATTCAAGAACACGGGAAAGTTTAGAGGCTGTGGAAGCGGTAACTTTAGGAGCGGCTCCGAAAACCCAAGAATTTGTCTACCACTAAACTCCCGCTCCTAATTCGGGGGGTTCATGGGGTGAGGCGCCCGCCAATACTCCATTTCTTGACAACTACAAACAACCACCAGAGGGGTGCCGGTTTGTATGCTTTTTGCCCGATAATTTCCGCAGGACAGGTTTACCTTGTCTACCACCCTAGCCACTATTTCCTTCCCCGAAGAGATGCCAGTCAGCAAGCATATTGGTCTGTGAGTAGTAACAACGGATCACCGATGGAAGATGAGAAACAGGGGCCCATCCTCCGAAGTTTTCGAGCTATCGGACGACACATCAATCCTCAATACACTGACGTAGGCCGCCGCCCGCAAGTCCCATGCTGTGGTGATTAGAATGTAGCAAACCCACCAAAGCCATACTTTTCTCCGCTCCAGTGCTCGGGGTCACCCTGAGAAAGTTTGCCCTTCGGCTTTCCATTCAGTCGCCCGGAATTGGACGGCGGCAGTGACTGAGAATATTTCCGACCGTTCTGCGACCCGAGGGATACCGTATATACTGCAGAAATGGGCTCGCATAGGCAATGGACCGAAGCGGGCCGGCCGTCTGGGCGTCAAACTGATGAGTGTATATGACTACCATTAAACCACCTACAAAGCAACAGTTCCAGGTGGGTCGCCCACACCAACCAATACCAAAAGAAAACCTGATAAGCATATAATTATACGGGTGGCAATAAGCACACCTGAGTTGCCCCAACATAGTGACAGCGGGATATCGGGGCGTCCTTGAAGGTGCGCCCCCAGACGCAAGTCAATGCGAGCATGATGTAGTTATCATGGCCAAACGAGCAATGGTCTACTGGGAAGACCTTATCCGGAAGAAGATGGATGAACTAAGTGCCTTCGATAGTAAACCCACCACAACCGTCCAACTGGTTGTAATATGCCGAGCTCCTCGGTTGATTTCTTTCTACGAGCATTCACTACGACGACAGGATTTCGCCGTTGGCACCAGTATTGGATGGTCCCATTTTGCACGGCGCTTTGAAGGAGCGCGTCCTGGGACAGCTGGAATAAACCGACTGGATTAAGGGCCGCAGGGCACGCTGAAGCGAACATGCAGTGCCATACCGGATGGTATGGATGCCCCGGCGGCCCCCTAACAAAACGCCAAGGTGCACCTTTACCCCCTAAGGTGTACGAGGAGGATGTGCAACCCTGTGTTGCATTGCACTGTAAATAGCTGGAAATAACCAATGAGGAAAAGCCAGAAGTGACCCACCCCCGTGGCAACGCTACGTAACCCGCCCGCCGGCAAGGTAGCTCACTATGCTTTCACGGCTATACCAGCGCCGCAAGACCAGGGGGCCATACCTTCCCACGCTTACCTGCAGATGAAAACCCAAAATTACCGACGGCAATCAGGGGGGGGAGGGGTGATTGAGCTGTAGACCGGTGATTCTGGTTCAACCACGCATAACTGAAACTTCTGGATCTGTGGCTTGCTTTGAAAAAAGCCATCCGCAGCAAGCAGCGAAGTTGGCGGCACTATAAGCCACGACTATTGCTGACAAAGGCTGTAGTTTCCCAATGGGGGTCGAACTGGGGCCCTCTACTTCCCAGCAGCTCAGAGTCTCTACAAGGGTCGGACGCCGGAGACTATCCCGCGACACAATAGATTGTTCTATGAGACACTCCTCACTAGGACGATGTTCTTACGAGCCATTGCGCTACCGAAACCTTTGTCCAGCATCTGCGACACCACTGATGAGCAGAACCGACCAGGGCCCTGTATAACCAGTAGCAAAGGCCTCTAGGGGACGCATCATCGCATCGCCAACTCAATCCAGGACAACGAACACTGACTTGAGGAGGTTCCGAATGCCCTTCGCTTTGCAAACTTTATCTAAGGACAGGTTCGGTAGCCTAAACCCAATTTCCCTTGTTTCAATTCGCAGAATCAAACCGAGGTTCATCATTGGCGGACAACTCAGAGACAGGTTAGACCAGCGTTACCAAGCGCTCCTTCCGAAGAGGGCTGGTGCCGCGTGTAGCCAATACTTCATGGCCCGAGGGCGTGCCACCAGAGATATGGTGGGTTGACCCGGCGCGTCAATTTTGAAGCAGACAGATCAGAAACCAAGTCCCTCCCGGAAGCAGTATGGTGGTTGCGGAAATACTTAACAGGAAGGCGGTCAAAGGCCGTAGTCCTGCCTGATTCGGTGTGCGACCATAGGGATGTGCGAGAAAGATTGTCCCGAAAACTTGCCATCGCAGTTTTTTGCAAGCTAGGACATTGTCGTAAACACTGCGCCGGCATCCCCGCGACCGAATGATTTTCAACATAAGACCCGAGCCGGAGTGGGACACGAATTTATCAGGTCGGTGCACTTTATGGCACCCTTCCAGCGATGGATCAAAATGCCTGCATTCTCCTTCCTCCAGCCAGCGGTTACGACGAGGGGACGGCCGGGATATCACCTTCATCTCCCAGTCGGCTTCCAGGGCAATTAAACCGGCCAGGCCAACTACGCGCGCCGCCCATTCGGGCAAATCGCCGGGTGATCACCAAGGTATCAATAAAAAAGTGGGACCCGTAACATAGGGCCGACTACGGAAGGCGTAACCGCCAATTCCCATGACGCCCACATAGGCTATAACCACCCGTAAATGATAGGACGCCATCAACCGATAGCGCTGCGGAAATTAAACGCCAAGAAAAAAGCCCGTGGCGGATTCCAATACCCTGAACCGTCAAAAAATGCACCGAGACCATAGGATAACCGGACGACCAATCGCCCCCATTCTCTGCTAATACATGGCAACAGCGACGTATGCGGACCACGATACCGGGCAACCTTCCTGGTCTAATTCATCGAGATATCCCAATGATGGAATCGCAGGCCCCCGTAATCCTGGACGTCTATTTACACAATGAACGGTCACATGGTCTATGGAGGACATTGCCCCTCATGCAGAATCAAACTGACCCGGGCAGCTACATCACGCCCAAAAAAATCCCCTGGCGTGAAGAGAGCAGAGGCTCTACCGGATTTACATGCGCACCAATATCGAAACTACTCCGACAAAAGAAACAGAAAAACAAAAAAAAAAACAAAAAAAAAAACAAAAAACAAAACCAACAAAAGTACAACAAGCCCTCAAAAAAAAACACTAAAACAACAAAAAAACACACGAACAAACTACAAAAAAAACAAATCTAGAAAAAAAAACCGTAGAAAGGGACACCAAACTAGAAGAAAAAAAAAAACCCAAAAATCAAGCAGTACAACCTAGAAAGAACCAACAAAAAGCACACAAAACAAAAAACACTCTAAATAGCCGGCTAAGCACATACTCGAATAACCAACTAAAGGCCCGAGAAACAGCCAACCAAAAACAACACTCAACAGAAAAACTAAAACAAAATACTTTAAGTCGCATAAATGCCCAATCTTCATTGAGAACAAACTGTAGCAATCCGTAACCGCTCAGCCGCGGCGTCTCAAGGGCGTGGCCATCAGATGGCCTCCGAGGGTAGCCAGAGTCGTGCTAGTTTTGACCCGTATCGTCAACATTGGTAAAACGGCAGCGCTGCCGACCAGTCCATTGCCGAGCAGGTGCCGTAGAGATTCGTGACGAGAGGCCGGCTGCGAGGCAGTAGCCCTGCCTATGAGTCGGGGCAACCATGGATGGACGCGAGAAAATCGTACCAGACTGCCCATCAAGTGACGCTTATGGCAAATCGGACTCCTTGTTAACCTGCCACGGCATTCTACCGCGACCGGAGGATTTTATCACGATAGAAATGATCAGAGCAGTATATGGGCACGAAAGACGTATAATCCGACCGAATGCACCTTAGGGAACCATTTAAAACGCGATCAAGCACCCTGTATCTCTTACCCGACAGCAGCGGTCGGAAGCCGGGGTATACAAACTTGCAGTTCCACTATCGGGACTTTCGGCAACAAGGTCCAGCCCAACGAACGGGCGGCGTACCAAGGAATGGCATCGCCGGGTTCACATCGGGTGTGTCCCAGGATGGGGTCGCGACGGCTACCGCCAATTCCATCGCTCCCAGCGCCCAGACCCCATTATATGGCCAGTGTTCCCACGAGGCCCGCAACTTGCGCTAGCTTTCCGCGGCGTGAAGCGGGCGGCAACGTGGGCGGGCCTGCGCGGCGAAGCTGAGACTAATGCTCCCTTCACCACGTGGCTGGCCTCTGACCTAGGACCCCCAACGTCAACGGCACGTGTTTTAAACGAACCAGAAGGCCTGGTCCGACAAATGTTGAACGAGTCCAGAACCGGGAAATGCGGACAGATGCACAAGGATGTCGTTGGACCATTAGAGGAGATTATATCCGAGTCCTATTCCTTCCCCGCCACTCTGGGCGTGGACTGCACAAAAGCCCAGCCCGGCGCCCCCCGCTCCGGTCGGTGTAACAGATATCCGGACTAAACAGTAACCTATAGGGGCACTAACACCCTAACCGGACAACTAGAGGAATAGCCAATGTATTTTCGCATTTTTCGAGCGCTTCTTACGCCCGGACACGTTTGTAGACGACAACCTGGCTTCGAGGGCATGAATCCTAAAGCCAACGACCGCAACATATCCCCAACGACAAAGGGTGCGAGGCCTATTTGCACTGGGACCCTGGACTTCTCGCTCCACCTGTAGATCCTGGTCTTAAATTTGACGAAGTTCTAGGATGGCGGAGCACACTAATCCAAACGGAAGGAAATACGAGTGCATCCCCCCCAACCATCCTGATGACTGAGCCTCTCCCATGGCCAGCAATACGAGAGCGGCTTAAGTCGGCTCGGATATCACTCACCCCCCCATAGTGGCACCCCTGCGCCTGGCCGAGATACCATGGCTGACATTCTTATACCGCGGTGCGGTGCTCATTAATGGTGGCCGGGGCTACCTAAACGCTGGGAATTTCGCAGACCTTCGCCTCGGCCCATGCCTGGACGAGACCGATGCCAACCGGAGAGCTTTTCGGGGAGCAGTGTGGAAGTGCTGGTCCAGGCCTTCTCCGAAGAGTCCTTTTCCCAACGATGGGCAAGCACTACAGTTTCCCGTCGTCGGTGCCACTTAGGGGGGGTCGCGGCTACCACTGGCAAAGATCGCCTGGTTCCCCGTCCCATCAGTCACCGGGTGGGAAATCTGGCAGCCCCTGGTCAGCGGCAACCCCAATGGATCGACCTTCATGGGTAAAAATGGGCATAAAGGCCCTGATCGCCACCCGCCTGAGTCCGCCCTGAGTGATCTATGAAATTGTCCCAGCAGGCGCGCGGCCCACGGCGCGAAATTGCCTTGGCGAAGACGTTGCTCTCGGTTACCGCTTCTTCATCGGCGACACCCAGGAAAAGGCAATTGAAGAGGCCCGACCCTACTTTGAAGAGGCAATGAAGTTTGCCGCTCCTCTGGGTTTGATGCGGCTGAATCAGGAGCAAATAGACGAGGTAGCCCGCCCCGGCCGTCCCCAGGGCATAGAACTGCCCACGTTGGAGGAGGCGGTTGAGAACAAGGTCTGGCTGTGTGGCCCGCCCGAGCAGATCGCTGAGCACCTGATGAGCGTGGAGGAGAAGTACCCCGGCGCGGAGCGGGTCAATCTGGGCGCGGTAATGGGCATGCCCCAGGAAGTCTTCAAGGACCAGCTGACCAAGTTTGCCGAGGGTGTCTTCCCTTTGATGCAGGGAAGGTAATCTGGGCAGTTTCTTTATAGCATTTTAGTCCACGAACGACATGAAGAGACACTAAGGTTGAGTTTCCTCCCTTGGTGTCTCTTTAGTTTTCTGCGGGGGCATCAATATCTGGAAGGGCAGCAGGGTGCTCAGGGCGTGTCAGGTAGTGCCAGGTCAAGGTTCCCCGCAAGCCCTGGAAGAACAGGTAGGCGAAGACGATTTTAAGCACCAGGGAAACCGGATTCAGATTGCCCGGCCCCAAGCCGAAAACTGCCAGGCCGAACAGGACCAGCTTGCTTACCACCTGATAACCCAGGAGTGTAGCCGCCGCCGCCCGATTGCACTTTAGAACACCTACAGCCAGGCCGGCCACCAGTCCCGCCTCCAGAAGCACAAACAGGAATTCGCCCCGGCTGGGTTGTACTACACCCTCAACTCCCGTATCCCCTACGAAGTAGGTGGACATTATCACTATGAAGTTTATGACCGCCGCCGCCAGCCCGGCTCCGCCAACCCAATGAATCCGCTTGCGGGCTTGTTGCAGGTCGGTGCCAATCAGCCACGGGTTTGGACTTCCAGGGGTTTGGCCTGCCTGTGCTGATTCCTCTTTTTAGGGGCCTGGTGGGTGTGTGGGGGGGGGTGGGGGGGGTGTGGTGGGGGGGGGGGGTGGGGGGGGGGGGGGGGGGGTTTTGGGTTGGTGGGGTGGTGGTTTGTGGGGTTTGTTGGGGGTGTTTTTTTTTTTTTTTTTTTTTTTTTTTTTTTTGTTTGTTTTTTTTTTTTTGTTTTTTTGTTTTTTTTTTTTTTTTTTTTTTTTTTTTTTTTTGTTTTGTTTTGTTTTGTTTTTTTTTTTGTTTTTTTTTTTTTTTTTTTTTTTTTTTTGGTTTTTTTGTTTGTGTTGTTTGGTTGTGTGGTTGTTTTGTTTTTTTTGTGGTTTGTTGTTTTTTTGTGTTTTGTTGGGGTTTTGGTGTTTGGGGTGTTGTTTGTTTTTTTTTTTTTTTGTTTTGTTTTTTTTTTTTGTTTTTTTTTGTTTGTTTTTTTTTTGTTTTTTTTTTTTGTTTTTTTTTTTTTTTTTTTTTTTTTGTTTTTTTTTTGTGTTTTTGTTTGTTTTTGGTGGTTTTTTTTTTTGTGTGTTTTTTTTTTTTTGGGTTGGTTTTGTGTTTGGTGTTTGTTTTGTTTTTTTGTGTGTTTGCGGGCTGGGCGTGGGATGCACTCCGGGAGCCTTCCGGTCCGTCCTTTTCTCCCATGTCTTCAGGGCCCACTCCCTCGGGACCCACGCGTTCAGGTCCCACGGAGGTACTTGTAGGCCGCAATCGCGGCTGTGGCGCCGTCACCTGCGGCGGCCACCAACTGGGCTGCGGAATGCTGACGCACGTCACCCACCGCGTACAATCCCGGTTCGGTGGTCGCCATAGACAGGTTTACCGGAATGTGACCGGCGTTGTCCATTTCCACCAGCCCTTGGACCAGTTCCGAGTTGGGTTCCAGCCCCACGTAGACGAAGAGACTGTTCAATGCCACCTGGCTCTCTTCGTTGTTGGCAGTGTTCAGCAACCTCACCCCGGTTACCGAGTTGTCGCCCAGCACTTCAACGACCTGCGTATTCCAGTGAAGCTGAATCTTGGGATGCTCCTGCAGGCGCTGTTGGAGGACGTGCTGGGCCCGCAGTTGGTCGCGCCGGTGGAATAGCAATACCCGATCGGCGTACTCCGTTAGGGTGAGAGCCTCGTCGGCTGCCGAATCGCCGCCACCGACTACGCCGACGGTCTGACCCATGCTCATGGGGCCGTCGCAGGTGGCGCAATGGGACACGCCCCGGTCACGATACTCTTCTTCGCCGGGTATGCCCGCCGATCTCAGCCTGGAACCGGTGGCAACAATCACTGCCCTGGCCCGGTAGCTTCCGGCGTAGCCGGAGACCAGCTTGAAATCGCCGTCCCTGGACACCTCGTTAGCCTCGTCCATGATGAACTGCATTCCGGCGTTCATCGCCTGTTCCTGCAGGATAGGGCCCAACTCGGCGCCGGCGATCCCCTCGGGAAAGCCGGGGAAGTTTTCGATGCGTTCCACATTGATAATCTGGGCGCCGCCCATCATCTGCTCGATAAGCCCGGTGGAGAGGCCGTATCGAGCGGCGTACATTCCGGCGGTCATACCGGCCAACCCGCCGCCAACAATCAAAAGGTCGTAGGTGCCATCACTGGCCACGTGGATACCTCCAGCGAGAAAACGTGCAAGCTACTATAGGCGGGGGCCGATTTGGGTGTCAACGGGAAGGTGTCTGCCGACCGCTGCTCCAGACAAGAGTAGGGGCAGCCACAAGGGCTGCCCGAATCGTGGGGGTCTATAATCTGGGCTGTACCAGGATCAATGGGTTCAGGTGGGAACCATAAATACCTCAACACTCTGGGCTTCCGCCAGTTCCCTCTGGGGGGCGTTCAGGTTTGCGGTGAAGACGGCGGGAGTGACTTCCCCGCCAGTTATTTCAGCAAGGACGTCCGCCCGTGCTCGGGCGCAATCTATGTCGCTATTGTCAGCAGTTACCGATACTTCAACGACCATGTGCCGATTATGGTTGGCGGATACTATCAGATCGGCTTCATAAAGGTCGACGATCCGTTCTGGAGCAGTAACCCCGCTTCGCACTGCTCGTTCTACGGACTGAGTTAGTCTCGGGTCAGTCAGACCATCCTGATTCAAGGCAACATAGGCGGATTCGAATCTCATTGAAACGATAGCACGAGCAAAAGCCTTGGCTCGAACGGTTCGCTCTTATCGGCCACCTTCCAGGTTGCCAAGCCGGCCTTCTATAGAGTTGAGCCTGTTCATAAACCCCTGATTGACTCCCCGCTGCTCCTCGTTGAACTGGCGCAGCTCCTTATAAGCTTCCCGCTGTTCCTCAATGAACCGATCAAATCGGGACGGCAGGTCCAGTAAATCCTCACTGAGAATGAGGGCTCGGAGAGGTTCCGCCCAAGTGGGCTGCTCTTTGAGGATTCGGGCCAAGTCTTCAATAGTGTTTATCGTGGTCATGGAGCCACTATAACCCAACCGGTCTATTGTGCGTGGCGAGGCACCGCTGCCAACTCTTCGGTATAAACAAGTCTTTTCATTGACATCGGTTTTTTGTTATACTGCCCGACGGTGTCCGCCTCATCTGAGGGAGGCGGACAAGGTTTGTATGTAATGGAGGCATGATGCCGGCTTTTGCCGTGATTGGCGGACAATGGGGAGACGAGGGCAAGGGGAAGGTAATTGATTACTTGGCCGAGCGGGTTTCCGCCGTGGTTCGCTACGCCGGAGGCAACAACGCTGGTCACACCGTAGTCAACGGAAAGGGCGAGTTCCAGCTTCACCTGGTACCCTCCGGCATCTGCTGGCCCGATGTCTACGGAATAATCGGCAACGGCGTGGTGGTGGACCCGGAAGTCCTGATGGGCGAACTTAACGGGCTTTCGGAGCGCGGCATAGACACCGACAAGCTCTGCATCAGCGAACGCGCCCACGTCATCATGCCCTACCACGTCCTGCTGGATGCCTGGGAAGAGGAAGCCCGCGGCAGTTCCGCCATAGGAACCACCGGCCGGGGCATAGGGCCCACCTACATGGACAAGACGGCCCGGATGGGCATAAGGGTAGGCGACCTGCTGGCTCCTGAGTCTCTGCGGCCCCGCCTAGAGCAGACTCTAGCCTTCAAGAACAAGGTGATCACGGCGGTTTATGGCCGGGAAGCCCTGTCCTCCGAAGAGATTATGGAGAAGTCCCTGGAGTGGGGAAACCAGCTTCGACCTTATGTTTGCCCCACGGAGCAACTGGTCCAGGACCTGCTGGAAGATGACCAGAACATTCTGCTGGAAGGGGCTCAGGGTACCCTCCTGGACTTGGACCATGGCTCGTACCCCTATGTTACGTCCTCTTCCCCATCTATCGGCGGCGCCTGCACCGGCCTGGGACTCAACCCGCAAGCCATACAGGGTGTGCTGGGTGTGTACAAGGCCTACTCCACCCGGGTAGGCGGCGGGCCCATGCCCACGGAGGTATTCGGAGAAGCTGCCGATGCCTGGCGGGAGATGGCAAACGAGTTTGGCGTGACTACCGGGCGTGCCCGCCGAGTCGGCTGGTTCGACGCGGTGGCCGGCAGGTACAGCCAGCAGGTGAACGGATTTACCGGCATGGTATTGACCAGGCTGGACATTCTCGACGGCTTTTCCTCGGTCAAGATTTGCGTTGGCTACCGGGCCAACGGGCAGGAAGTGAAGCGGTTCCCGTCGGACACACGTCTGCTGGAACAGTGCGAGCCGGTTTACGAGGAGATGTCAGGCTGGGACGAACCCACCGCCAAAGCTACGTCGTTGTCCCAGTTGCCGGGCAACGCCCGTGCCTACGTCAGTCGAATCGAGGAACTGGTGGGCTGTCCGGTCCAGATTATCTCCACCGGCCCAAGGCGCGACGAAACTATCCTGGTTGAGCCGATCATAGCCTGAAAGCGGGCCTCATCCCGGCTTTTGGTCACGGATGACAGGATATAAGCACACCCCTATCTCCCTGGGAGATAGGGCCGGGGTGAGGGACAGAGGGACGACTGAATCTATGCAACACCTTTCAAAATTCGGTATATACCTCAATGCCTCCGAGGGCAAGATAGTTCGCATTAATTCGCCATACTGGTTCCCCGAGGAGCCGGACTGGGTGTTCCTGACTCCCGAGGTTAACGCCACGTTGCTCCAGATCCGTGAACTAGCCCGCGAACAGGGCGCCTCTGCCGACCCCGATGCCATTGTTTGGGGCCGCATCCCTCTGCTGGACTAAATTCCCTTCTATCCCCCGCTTTCTCCGCCACGCTGGCGCAGCCAGCGTGTCTGGGCATGGTCAGCCTGTCGTAACTCAGGCTGTTGGAATAGGCATACCTCGACAAGCCCCAGGATGAGCGCAATCCCCTACCCTCAGGTTAGGCTGAACCTGTGCAACGTCCTCCTCATTGCGTCCCATCTGTCTCTGGCCTAAAATTACCGTATAACGCGGGAATTACGAGCAGACAGGAGGCACTCTCCATGTTAGTCGATTTGATTACGGTTACCAGCACTGATGGAATGAACCTGGACGGCGCTTTTTTCGAACCCGCTCCCGGTGTCAGCCCCAAGGGCCCGGTGGATGCCTTGCTGCTTATCCACGGTTCCGGCGGAAACTTCTACCGGCCCGCCACCAAGGCCATGGCCGAAGACCTGCGCAACCAGGGCTACGCCTGCCTGGCCTTGAACACCAAGGGCCACGACACCATTTGGGCTCCCCAGGGATCGGGCATGTACTACGGCAATGCCATGGAAATTGTGGACAACAGCCGACACGATCTCCGGGCCGGTATAGACTACCTGTGGGACAAAGGCTACCGCAGTATCGGCTTGCTGGGACACAGCATGGGCGCCGTAAAAGTAGGCTACTACGCTGCCACCGAGGACGATGACCGGTTGGTTACGGTAATCCCCATTTCGCCGGTGCGCCTCTCCTATTCCTACTACATGGAATCGGAGAATGCAGAGGAGTTCAAGAGCATCATTGAACAGGCCGACCAGATGGAAGCAGAGGATCGGGCCCAGGAATTGATGGAAGTCAGGTTCCCCATCGCCCAGATGTTCAGCGCCTTTTCTTACCTGGACAAGCACGGGCCCGCCGAGCGATACAACCTGGTGTCACTGGCTCCCAGGGTCAGGATTCCCATGCTGGTGTTGGGAGGCGAACTGGAAACCCACACCCGCCTGCGCGATTGCCCGCAGGACATGGTAACGGCGTCGGTGAACAGTCCGCGCGCTGAGTACCACATAGTCCCGGGAGGCGACCATTCACTTATGAACAGCGCCGACAAAGCCTCGGCCGCGGTGCTGGACTGGCTGGCTTCCCTGGCCCCGGTAACGGCGGGGGTGTAGTCCCTTCCTGGCTTAGTGAGATATAGCTTTAGAGTTTGGTGAGGCGGCTTATGAGCAGGAACAGCGCTGACCAACCGGTCTCCTTCACCCCCGTCGGCTGGGTGGAGAGCGAATTCAAGGGTTATGCACCTTCCGATGAGATGCGAACACGTCCCTCCCGCATCGTGCTGAGGCCGGAAATGGCCCCTGGCCTGATGAGCCTGGAAGAGGAGAGCCACATCCTGGTCCTGTTCAACCTGCACCGGGCTACCGAGTACGAGTTGCAGTTGCACCCCGGCCACAATCCCGCAAATCCCCTGCGCGGTGTATTCGCCACCCGTAGTCAGTACCGTCCCAATGCCATTGCGGCGACGGTAGCCGAAATAGTATCGGTGGAGGATAATGTTATTAACGTAACCGGACTGGACGCGCAGGACGGTTCGCCGGTGCTGGACATTAAGCCTCACCGCGCGACGTTTGACGGAGCGGCAGGGTAAAGGGAGAATGAATAGCCGCCTCGGTCAGGCGCATCCTGATATTGTTCAGGGCTGCTTGTTATTGCTTACTAATCCGGCCGGTTGAGACGGCATTCGAAAACCCGGATTGTAAAAACCTCTTAAATTGACATAGTCAATCGTATGGACTTTAATGCTATGTAAGCATTATTATCCTCGAAAGTGAAGAAGTAGGTATATGAGATATGGGGTAGAGGTAAAGGAGGCCAACGAACTCCTTGACAAGGTGTCCCGTTACCTGCCTGACGATGCCGTAGCTCAGATAGAGCAAGCTTATCTTTACGCTGATGAGTGCCACGACGGCCAGGTACGCAAGTCCGGCGAGCCTTACATTATTCATCCCCTGCAGGCCGCCGCCTTTCTCGCTGATCTTAATCTGGACTGCCACACGATTTGTGCAGCCCTGCTTCATGACGTCATCGAGGACTGCGCCGTTACCTTCGACGATATCGAAAAAGCCTTTGGCCGTGAAGTGGCCAAGATGGTGGACGGCGTTACCAAGCTGACCCGCATGGACTATCGGCTTCCCGGCGCCGAATTCAATACGGTCGATCCCTCAGACGATCCGGACAAGCTGCATGCCGAGAGCCTCCGCAAGATGCTGGTGGCGATGGCTGAAGACATTCGGGTGGTGCTGATCAAGCTGGCCGACCGCCTCCATAACATGAAGACCCTGGATGCCTTGCCTCCCGCCAAGCGCAAGATCATCGCCCAGGAAACCCTCGACATTTACTCCCCTCTGGCCCACCGGCTTGGCATTTGGGAAATCAAGTGGCAACTCGACGACCTGGCATTCCGCCACCTGAATGAAGACCGCTATCGGGAAATATCCCGCATGCTGGCCGTTCGCCGTGCCGAGCGGGAAGAGTATGTGGAACAGCTTTGCCAGCGTCTTCGCGAAATGCTGGCCGAGGCCGACCTGCAGGTCGAGGTCTACGGCCGGCCCAAGGGCATCTACAGCATCTACAACAAGATGCAGAAGTATGCCGCCCAGGGCGATGAACTCAGGGACATTCTGGACTTGTACGCCGTTCGCGTGATTGTCGATTCCGAAACGGACTGTTACCGAGCCTTGGGTATCGTGCACCAGGTGTGGAGCCCAATACCCGGCCAGTTTGACGACTATGTCGCCAACCCCAAGGAAAACATGTACCAGGCCCTGCACACCACCGTTATCTGCCAGGCCGGGCAGCCGCTGGAAGTGCAGATCAAGACCACCGAGATGCACCAGGTGTCGGAGTACGGGGTAGCCGCCCACTGGCGCTACAAGGAAGGCCGGGCTAACGACCTGAAATTTGAAGAGAAGATGACGTGGCTCCGCCAGTTGCTGGAGTGGCAGCGGGATGCTGCCGAGACTGAGGACTTTATCGAGTCGGTCCAGCAGGACATATTCCGCGACCAGGTCTTTGTCTACACCCCCAAAGGGGAAATCGTAGAACTGGCCGCCGGCTGCACCCCGGTGGATTTTGCCTACAAGATTCATACTGACTTGGGCCATCACTGCATGGGTGGCAAGGTCAACGGGCGCCTGGTAAGCCTGGACACTCCTCTGCAAAACGGCGACACCGTAGAAATTATGACCACCAAGGCCAACCGGGGCCCTAGTCTTGATTGGCTCAATCCCAATCTTGGTTACGTCAAGTCGGCCAGCGCGCGGCAAAAGGTGCGCCAGTGGTTCAACCACCAGGCCCGGGGCAGCAATATTGAGCGGGGCCGTGACAAGCTGCGCAAGGAACTACGCCTCCTGAACCTGAAGCTGGATGATTCGGAGATTCTGAACCTGGTCCGGTTCGAGACCATGGACGATTTCCTGTTGAACCTGGGTTCTGGCGGCCTCACCGATGGCCAACTGGCCCACCGTCTATCCCAGGCCGCGCGACAGGAACCGGAATTCCCCCTGCCTAAGCCCAATTTGCCCCTGTCCAGTCCCAGTTCGGGGATTTCCGTGCTGGGCGTTGGCGACCTGCTGAGTCGCATAGCCCGTTGCTGCAACCCCATTCCCGGTGACGAGATTTCCGGCTTCGTCACCCGAACCCGGGGCGTTACGGTTCACAAGAAGGACTGCATAAGCCTGATCAACGAGGACGAGCCGGAGCGCATTGTTCACGTGTCGTGGGGTGAGGCGAAGGAGTTGTACCCGGTTCGGGTCTGCATCGACGCGTACGACCGGGTGGGCCTGCTGCGGGACGTAACCGTGCGGGTTTCGGAGGAACGGGTCAACATCGCCTCGGTGGTAACCCAGGAGAAGTCCGACGGCACGGTGATAATGGAGCTTACGCTGCATACCACCGGCTTGGAGCAATTGGGGCAGCTGTTTGCCAAGCTTGAAGGAGTCAAGGGCGTAACCTCGGTCACCCGAGCCCACACCCCCACGGCGGTGAAGGTGTAGAAGACCCTTAAACCGCGAAGGATTGCGAAACGGGCCGACGCTACTGATATAACAGCGTCGGCCTAAGTATTTTGGGCAATGTTCGTGTTCATTTGCGCCAGTTCGAGGATTATCTTCTCCGCCTCCTCGCATACGTCCCTCACTACGTCCGCTGCCGGCCTGATTGATTTGATGTGCCCGGCTCCCTGCCCCATATAAACCGAGGAAACTTCCGGGTCCTGACGTGCCCGACCGGCGGCGACGTCCGATATCAACTCCTCCCGGTGGGCGAGGATGTCTGCGTCTCTGCCGTCCCATTCTCTCACCAGGCGGTTGCGGTACACCCGGCCCGCTATGCCGTTGGGCCAAGGACGGGCGCCCAGCAGGTCGTAAAGGCGGGTAAAGGCGGTGTCCTGACCATCGGACAGCACTACCCGCTCCTTGAACACCTCCGGCACCTCTACCGCCTCCGGCGTTGCCAGCAGGGCCGTGCCCAGTGAAGCTCCCTGGGCGCCCGCTGCCATGACCCCGGCCAGGGCCCGCCCGCTGGTGATGCCTCCGGCGGCCAGAACCGGCACCTGCGGATATCGTTCGACCAAGGCAACCAACAGGGGCAGCAGGTTCATTTCACCGGTGTGGCCTCCCGCTTCGTTGCCCTGGGCCAGCAGTACATCTACCCCGGCGTCCACCGCCATTTGTGCCAGTTCCAGTGATTGCACCTGGCAAATGGTAACCGCCCCCGCATCTCGGGCCAGCGCCAGCCAGGGTTGGGGGTCGGCAAAGGAGAAAACTATTACCGGTACGCCCTCCTCCAGGGCAATTTCGAAGTTGGAGGAGTCCGGCTCGATGAGATGGGTGATGAAGCCTACACCGAAGGGACGGTCAGTCTGTGCCCGTATGTAGGCGATCTGCTGCCGCATCCAGTCGGCGCCGAAATCGTTGCTGCCCCCAAAGGTGCCCAGCCCCCCAACCTGGGAAACTGCCGCCGCCAGTTGTCCGCCGCTATGGTTGCTCATGGGCGCGGACATTACGGGGTAAGATAGACCGAGCATGTCTGTGAATCTGGTTCGAAGCATGGAGAGTCACCTGCGGAAGCCGTTGTGGCGGGATCGGGCTGAAATTGCCTCTGGAAGAAAGCGGCCCAAGAGGTTTATAATGGATGCACTTTACCACTTCTTCTGCCAGCGGGTGTAGCTCAGTGGTAGAGCTCTAGCCTTCCAAGCTAGCCACGTGGGTTCGATTCCCATCACC
>CASHTH010004364.1:0-36432 GCA_030341885.1 Geodia barretti
GGGAGTGCCTTAACTCATTAACGATCCTCTACTCGCACGGCAGGTAGCAGCAGATCAGCATCCTGTACAACAACTGAAAACTGTTTGTCAGCCTCTTATATTTATTTTTCTAGTATATGTTCAGTAAATCCCTGTAAACTGAGGCAGTTTGTCAGTGTATCTTTGTAATCTCCAGAGATGTCAGGCGAGAGTCCGTCCGATACCTCACCATCTTCGCAGCCAGAGGCGCCAGCAGCAAGGAGGGTCGGCAGCCAGCAGTGTCATGGACACCAGTCAACCTACGCCTGTCATGTCCATTCAGCAGACACGCAAGGTGGGTAGCGAGCGCGAGAAGCGCAGGGGGTAGCGGAGGTGCAGACGCGCGAAGGCGAGGGAGAGCGACGGACATCCATATATCTGACATTTACTAGGATCTGCTACACCACATACAAAGTGATAGAAGCGTTGTAGGAGTTAATGTTTGCAGCCAACAAAGGGTTAAAGAGCAAATAGAGGGAAAAGATAAATGTTAAATACCTGCTTGCGCGGCCAAACACGGAAGCGAGCGAGCGAGCGACGAGCTATGGCAAAAGCACCAACAATGTTGCAGGTGCGACGGAGAGGGGTTGTTTTTCCCAGTAGTAGAATAGCACTCCAGCCACAGGTATTGTACACACCGTCTGCAGCTTTAGACAACAAACAACTCGCCTAGCAACCGCTGCGGCCTGACATTCATAACCATATCCAGCAGCCACACTACAATCACTGTACTCCAATACCACATTGTTTTGAGATGGGCCCTCCGATCCGTACTTTGTGGCGTTGGAATTTTGGCAAAGAGAATGATATATGCACTGATCCATGCATGTGTGTATGTACTTGTAGTGTAAGGTATGTGGGTGCATAACATATGGTCGTCTAGACAGTTGTCTGATTCTGTCTTGAAATCCCTACTCTCTGTGTGTGGTTGCTGAGTTGGTCACGTGACACTGGGAGTGGTCACGTGACCTGTGGGGGAATGGGAGGAACCTAGTTGTGGTGCAGAGAGTAGCCAGTTGGTGGTGAGAAGTTTTGTCTGGTTGTCTGGGTGGACTGCCAAATTCTGGCTTTCCAGCTCTCTCTCTCTGCTCCTTCTCTCTACTGACTGGATACAGTTGCCAGGGAGACTCTGTTTGATTGGTAGGAGAAGTGTTGCCTGGCAACAGAGTCAGGAGCTCCTGATTTAGGGAGGGCGGATGCAAACAGTATTCTGAGTGATATTTAGTAACAGAATTACATTTTTGGCAGCCGAAAATGACCATTTTTTTGCACATGTGCAGTATTTAGAATCAGGTACAACTTTAGACGTGTATGTATGTGCATGTGAATCACAAAGATGTGAGGTTCTTCTTCTGTCATTGATTACGTACCGTTACACAACTCTCCATCCTCCAGGACTTGGAATACCTCACAGCGTGTGGCCCGGTGGAGGTCATTCCTCAGTCGCTCCCTACACTCCAGTCACCCCTCAGACCCTCTCCGGACCATCTGACTTACACTCCGCCCCCGCCTACCGTGAGCCTGTCACATGATCCATCACATGACCTCTCATAGTATCTTTGAAGCACGAAATTTTGCAAACCTGCAGACTATGACTTTTTTGGAAGCGCTATGGTTTTTGCAGAAATGTTTAGTCTCAAAAACTGTTTACTGGTGATGTGATTTTGTACTTATCTGACTGATCATGTAGTTGGTCATGTGACTGATCATGTGATCCCTCCTCCCCCGGCAGCTGCCTTCTCTGGCTACCAGGTGCCGCACAGCATGGCTCCGCCCCCTCGCCCATCTCCCTCCTTCCCTCCACTCCCAAAACTACCCAGTACGTCCAACAGCATTACATCAATTCTAATTTTAACGACATCGTCTCTTTCCTCCAACAGCTCCTGATTTTTGGTGTACTATCGCATACTTTGAAATGGACACACAGGTAGAAATTAAGATTGTGTGTGTTTAACTGTTTGTTTGTGCATACATTATCTTGTATATATTTGTGTGGTGTTATTTTATGGGATCTCACCATATGTACATAATGAGTGTACGTAGTAGCTATAGTCTCGTGGAAAGTGTGGAAATTCAACTTTCCCAAAGTTTTATGCCCCATGCTGCATACTACTGTATGTGTGGCAGGTCTTGAACTCTGAACTCTGTAGTAGGCAGTGTAGTTTTAGACTGCGGTTCATATGTTTACTGCACCTTGACCCCTCGTCTGGACAAGACGATTAATAAACTTCACTAACGACGGAGATTCATGTTACAGTGCTGGACATATATGATGTATATATACGTAGTGGCTCCTGGAAATGAGGTGGTGTTGATTTTGCTGCAGGTCGGAGAGATATTCAAGGTCCCCTCCAGCCTTCCCTCGGTGACAGTGGACGGCTACGTCGACCCCTCCGGTGGCGACAGATTCTGTCTGGGCAGACTCTCCAACGTCCACCGGACCGAGGCCAGCGATCGCGCCAGACTCCACATCGGGAAAGGTACATACACAGCTACCCATACACACTGTGATTCTCTGTATGTACTGAGTAGTTTGTGACCAACAACAATTTGCTCAAATTTGCATTCTGGTTTCTGGTTTACTCTTGGATAATTCTCCCCCCCCCCACACACACACACCAGGTGTTATATTAGACGAGAAGAACGAGGGCGAGGTGTGGATAAAGTGCATGTCGGAGCACAGCATCTTTGTTCAGAGCAACTTCCTGGACTACCAATCAGGCAGGGCACCAGGGGACGCTGTTCACAAGATTTACCCCAAGGCCTTCATCAAGGTCAGTACTGTGCGGTGTGTTGTGTGTGTGTGCGGTACTGTAACTCTATCAGCTAGAAACCAATACCCACTCTCACAACAAAGCCTTTCAGGTAAAAGGATAACTTTGTATGTGTTAGAGCATTCAAATTTTGATCTCTCCCTCTCCCTCCCTCTCCCTCTCCCTGGTACAGGTGTTTGACCTCCACCAGTGCTACAGCGAGATGCAGAAACAGACTGCAGAGGCGTGCGCTGCAGTTGCCGCACAGACAGCTGCCGTCAGAGGTGAGAGGGTGGGACATAAAGGTTTTAATTACAAGTATGTACATGTAGATGGTTTGGTATAGTGTGATTGTCAGAATGACCTCATTCCTTTCTAGTTTGCTGTTCCTATATTCCTTGTCTCGCTGTTCCTATTCCTATCCCGCCTTATTTCGCTGTTCTATCTCGCTATCTGTACACCAAAAAACCTTCCCACCGTCTATACAATACAATGCTCCCCCCCCTCAACAGGAAACATGGCAGGTGGAAACATCAGAATAGAACCGAACATGGCAAAGGGGATCGGAGTGGACGATCTCCGTCGTCTCTGCATTCTCAGACTCAGTTTTGTGAAGGGGTGGGGTCCCGACTACCGCCGACAGAGCATCAAAGAGACGCCGTGTTGGGTTGAGATTACTCTACACAGAGCCCTCCAGCTACTGGACAATGTCCTTCACAATCTGCCCTCCGAGACTCAGCTCCAGGAGGTCGGCGAGGTGTGTGGGTGGGGCCAGGGGGCGGGGCTTGTTGATTACAATTCTTGGTTGGTTCAAAATCTGTTGGAATCTTGGTTTCGGCAGACTTATGCCTGGTTGTTGGGTGTGTTGTCACTGGCACTCTTAGGTTATGAATTTTCATTTTTATCCTCCTCACTTTCTCTCCCCCCCCTTTCCCTCTATTGTCTTATTTAGGTGAGTCAGTATCCATGACAGCCCAACCATTCTCTTATTAGAGCCCACCTCATCAGTTGCCCCACAACACGTCAAATCTGAAACCACGACTACAACAGCGAAAACATTTTATGAGTGTCCTAATTAATACACAATCTACTTACTACCATGCACTATTCATTAGCGTCAAAAGTGTAGGACTCTATGTTACCAGAACACGTGCATTTTCCTTTCTACAACTTTCGATGTGTCATTGTCTTCTTCGCTATATATGTCACTTGGAATTGCAAAACAATTTTGGCACAATGATTATAAGAACACGTCAGCTGTAAGTAATATAATGCAACGATGAGGTTACAAATGCAGTACTGTTCTATATAAAAAGGGAGGGGTGAATGGTCTACAGTTATGATATATTAATCCACACACTAATAATGGGGTAGCTATAAGAGGAAGCATTTTCGACGACCAATTTAATCTGGTGTCCTAATTTGCCGTAACAATAGCAACCGCACACGGTACATCATTAGTACGAAAGATCTCCTTTCCTCTTTCGCATGTTCAAAATAGCCTCGTGGGAGACTTGTCTCCGGTCGTAGACGAGTCCGAGGGCAGCAAACACATCCAGGAAACAAGTCGTCATGTTCAGCTTCGGGCCCCATTCCCCCGTCGAATAGTCATAGGGAAATGCATGGTGGTAGTTATGGAAACCCTCTCCGACGGCAGCGTAGCAGACAAAGGCGTTGTCAGCGGTTTTGGAGTGTCGATCGTAGGGACGGTCGCCCCAGAGATGGGCCGCACTGTTCACCAACCAGGTGCAGTGTAAGGACGTGATGTAGCGAAAACCGAAGAGAAAGAGGAAAGCAATGTGGCCCGGTTCATTCCAGAAATACCAGGGAACGAGACTCGGAATAAGGACGGAGAAAAGAATGGTGAGCGGGAGGTAGAAACGGGCCTGAAACGCGACGACGGGATCTTGTTTCAAGTCCTCGAGATCGATGTTTCGACCCTTGATGAGGACCTGGGGATGTTTCAACATCAGCAGCCAGCCCACGTGAGCAAAAAAGAACCCCCTGTTTGCGTTGTGCGGGTCCGCGTCCGTCTCCGTATACTTGTGGTGGAGGCGGTGGTCACGTGACCACACTAGGACGGAGTTTTGCATGGCGAGACAGTCGAAACACATCAGTACAATCTTCAGCGGTAGCTTGGCCTTGTAACTGCGATGGGTCCAGAGTCTATGGGCGCCGGCCGTTACCCCAAACCCGCTACCGAGTCCCAGAATAACGTACCAGACGAAAGACTGCCATTTGGCGCCCGTACCAACGTACGCGCCCCACAACCACAGCACGTGGAGAACGACCATTAGGTATACGTTCAGCCAAACAACTTGCGTCTTTAGTCCGAACGGGCCGGGGATACTGTTGTGTCGAATGCGCGACTGTAGTTTCGGGTCCAAGTCTCGTATCTCTTCGTCTGTGAAATAGACACCCTTCTTGCCGTGTACGGCTTCGACTCCCGCCGGCCGGGGAACGGTAGCGTCTTTAGTCATGGCTGCTCAGAAATCTTCGAACAAAAACTACCTTCAATGGATGACGGTTTTAGCTATTGTGCAAGAGCCAAAGAGATCAGGTGACTCGGATGGCCCGTCATCATCGATTGCATGCATCGTGCGTGCGCGTGTCGTGGGGTCATCATGTCAGCAGACTTGTTGAGAGTGTATTCACGACCTTGCACGTGCTGTAAAAAAGATTGATGAGTAGAGCTAGCTAAAAAAGTATATACGAGAATGCATGCGGGAGTAGATAATGAGGAGGGCGGTACTATTCGCCTGTATAAATGTATGGGAAAAGTATGCCGTAGAAATGTATGGGATTATGCATAACGTGCGTAGCGAAAAAAACGCAGTGAATTTGAACGGGGTTTGCGCTGAAGGAACCGGAGTGTGAAGCGCTACATTTTGATACCAAGCATAGCCGCATACGGCGCTGGAATCGGAAGTTATTCTAGATTCAGCGCGAAAACACGTGTGTAGCCATAATAGTGCGCATGCGCGGAAGAAGCGGAGCCGTGACCTTTGACCTCAAGCTAAACACAATGCAGCGAGAAGAAACAGCGTCGGATTCGAGTCGACTTGAGGTCTACCCTCCAGTCCACCGGCTGGGAGTCGTGGGGAGGTGGGTACGAGCCAGACTACAGACGGAGATCCTTCGCGGTACTCCGGTGCTGGTCCGTATCCAGGGTCTCCGGTCTCCGTGGAGAAACGCGGTCATGCAGGCCAGCAGCTTTCTCGGGGAAGAAGAGTTCTACATGCTCCTGGTGGCTCTGGTGGTGTGGATTGTCGACGCCAAGCTCGGGAGGTTGGGAGTAGCATATGGAGTAATATCCGGAGCGTGTAATATTAGTGTACGGAGTGCAGTGTAGTATGCGGAGGTTGTATTTGAGATTTTACTGATTGCAGGTTGATGGTACAGCTGATGGGGATCTGTTTCTATGTCACTGGGTTTCTAAAGAACACACTGTGTCTGCCACGCCCCCCGTCGCCCCCGGTAACGCCGCTCCAGCGATGCCAGGACTGGGGTCTGCCGAGTCACCATGCCGTTCTGAACACCAACATTCCCTGGTTCCTATGGTTCTACCTCGACCATCACTTCTCCCTCTCCCTCCCGACAAAAATCTCCGTCTTTGTCGGAATAGGCCTGTGGTCTGTTAGCGTGATGTTTAGCAGAATGTACCTCGGCGTGCATAGTCCAGCCGACATTCTGACTGGGGGCGTGGTCGGCTGTATTCTCCTGGCGGGGTGGCTCCGGGCCTACGAGAGAGTGGATGATTACCTCTCCAGTTCTCCCTCTCTCCTCTCTCTCCTCGGGATCGTCTGTATCGTCGTTCTGCTGCTTAGCCTACACCCGGATCCTTACCCCGTCACCATAGTGTTTGCCGAGACTGTTTGCATGACGGGTGTTGCCGTGGGTTTTGTTGTTGGACAGGTCCTACTGACTCCGCCCACCGGGGGGCGTGGTCTACTGGAAGAGGCGGGGCAGTATAGCAGCCTGTTGACTGCCGTTTGGTGTGGTCTTTTGAGATTCCTTGTTGGGTTGGTTGCCTTGGTGATGTTGAAAGCATTAGCCGAAAGAGGAGCAAAGATTTTACTTCAAGCAGTGGCCCACGTTGCTGGGGTAACAACGGTGTGCATTAAAAGGAAATCCGAAGTGAGTAGTGAAAGAGTTCATTACTCGGCCAAGTTCGTGGCATTGAATGAGAGCAAGACTGGATCGGAATGGAACCAGAATAAGCTGACATGGGTCTGGGACAGGGGACCTATTAATCTCGACATTCCAGTCAAATTCACTTCCTACACATGCATGGGAGTGGTTGCCGTGGCAATATGCCCCGCCTTGTTTTCATTAATCAACATTTAGTGTGTGAACAAAAAAATCAATTATAATTCTGCTTGTACAACTGGCAAATGAATGACCTAATGCATAATTTAAAAACACACAATATAATTATTATCATAACGGGGGGCCTGGACTATGGGAGCGAGGGGATGTCTATGTCTGGTATGGTGTCACGTAGTTTGCTGGGAACATTCCCGTCGTGCCGTCCAGGAGCTGTCCACACCACCACACATCATCTTCCTTGGTGATGATGGTCACTATGGCGCCTTCTTCTATACTCATCTCCTGGGAGCCTTGGGCCTCATATGAGTACAGCGCCACCACCTTGAGTAGTGAGGGGTGGGGTGGGGGGGATGGAATTTGATCAACCAAAAGTTGAATGGGGATTAGACTGCTAAAGTTAACACGCCCCCTAATCCTCATAACACAGGGATTAAAAGAGAAAAGAATCAAGGAAAAGTTACAGCAATATTCATGTGTCTGTACTACGACATGTGTACAGCATGTCTGTACTACGACATGTGTACAGCATGTCTGTACTACGACATGTACAGCATGCTGTATAATACCTGCTCCATGGTGGATTTGGGCGTGGCGTAGTAGCTCTCGTCAAACCCCGCCCCTCCACTGGCTGCCGTGGCGACGGTGTTTACCTTGACCTGGTCGGGGATGCTGGAGTACACACCTATATAATATGAGAAGACGGCGGCACACTCACTGACATCAACCACCAGTGCCATGCAATAGGTGCTCAAAAACATATGGGGAAATACATTCTTGGTGTTTATATACAAAGGATTACGTCATGCTTGTGGTTTAGGTGTAGAGAAGAAACTGACTTTATTTCTCGTACAGCATGTCCCCAGGCTAAATTAATTTCACACACCACTGGCTCCAATATAAATCTGGGGTAGTATATAGCTCTCGTCAAACCCCGCCCCTCCACTGGCATAATCAAGTAATCAACTAATCAACTAACCGTCTTCAATGGGTTCGGCAGGCTCAGAGGAACTTGCCGGTGGTAAGGGAGGGAGGGCTTTATTTGGAGCTTCCCCCTTCCCTCCCTTTGCCACTGGTGGTGTCGGGGGCTCGCTCTGGTTCGGGTGATAGAAATTGATGTAACGAAGAGGGGCAGGTCGCTCGCTCCCCGTTTTTCTCTCGCTGACAAACAGGTCGATGTCATTGTCTACATTGCACTCTTCCAGAACTTTCCGCACGTTCTCAAATGACTATATAGAGAGAGGGAGGGGTGAAAACGAGGGACAAAGAGAAAGGAGTGGGTGAGAGGAGGTGATGTAATAATGATGTCATGGTCACCTGGTCCTCGTAGACGGTCGTCTGAGAACAGAGGTTGCAAAGGGTCCACATCTGGTGACGGAGGTATGCAATCCTCAGCTCCTCCAACTCCTGGAATTGCTGGACACACACAATCACCGTCAATAATTGAGGTAAAGTATATTGGGCATTCGGCGACACTCATGCACTCATAATATGGTGTTTACCTTATCACTTATCATTTAAGAGCCATTGGCGTTTACTAAATCTTTTAAGCACTCCTTTCGAGTTTACTAAGTGCCCATAAAATCCAAGGTAAAACTGGTAAGTTGCCGTGGTGACATTAGTTGTAACCATGGCAACGGTTGTTGTGGAGACCCTCACCCGGCAGAGAAGCTCCATCTCTCTCTCCCAGAGGGCCCGGCTCTCCTCTAGACTCTTGACAGACTCCTGGTACAGCTGGTCCGCGTTCTTGGACGCCGCCCGTGCCTTCTCAGAGTTCTTCTGTGCCTGGGGGAGAGAGGGGGTTAACGGAATGTAGCAGTGAATAATTAGATCAAACTAAACAAAACCTGTGTGAGAGATATTTTCAGTACATTCGTGCTACATTTCAAATAGGGCCCAGTGAAAGAATACTTCTGTTTTTAGTCTTAACTTTAGCCCTTATACTATTGTGACTCGCATGGGCGGATCAAAGGAGCTATACTATATATATTATACTGCCACATTCCCTGTAACTAAACGATGCCAGGGCTGCTGCAAGATACACAAAACCTTTGCTATTTCCTGCTGTTTGGCATTCCCCAGACTCTGGACTTTATTGAACGACTCTTCTGCCTTGTCTGTCTCCTTACATCTCGTCTCGTACGTGGCCCGGGCCTGGAATGGGGACACGACGACATGGGGGAATGACGGTATGGGAATGGGACACGCTCACTCTGTTGGTGGAATGATAGCAGGTTCTCTTGTGTCCGGCCGCTCGTTTCACCGTGTCCTCGCTCTTCTTCCTCGTGTCACGCTGCTGTTCCTGCAGTCGTGAATATCATTAGAGCTCATGCTTGAAATACACACAATCAATTAGTACACACACTATTAGCACAGTGCATGCCGCGGTTACTCATTATGACTATGTTGAAAATATACCATTAAACCTTCCCCACCATAGGCACCAAGTGTTCATTTCATTTTCCTTTCTTCTTACATCCACTCAGTATTGATATACTTCCATTATCCACTCGATACACTTCTAGCCTGCCACAGTATTCTTATACCATAATAATAGGTATGCTAGATCATTTGGCTAAGAGTTGTTCTGTACCTTGAACTCCCGAACTGCCTTCAAAATGTCGTCTGTGATTTTCTGAGACAGACTCAGGTGGAGTCGACCCACTGCATCAGTCTCTGTGGGACAAGACAATGACAACCTGTTTAACCGGTTTGTTGACCTCTAGGGCTGTTGAGGCACTTGTAGAAACTGGTTTTACAGTGGAACCTGGAAGACCTTCTCTATAAATTAAACTTGGTTCTGCCCCATACTAATACATTAGTGTACTATATAGGGACACTCTCTATAAAGGACACTTGGTTCTGCCCCATACTAATACATAGGGACACCTCTCTATAAAGGACACTTGGTTCTGCCCCATACTAATACATAGGGACACCTCTCTATAAAGGACACTTGGTTCTGCCCCATACTAATACATAGGGACAACTCTCTATAAAGGACACTTGGTTCTGCCCATACTAATACATAGGGACACCTCTCTATAAAGGACACTTGGTTCTGCCCATACTAATACATAGGGACACCTCTCTATAAAGGACACTTGGTTCTGCCCCATACTAATACATAGGGACACCTCTCTATAAAGGACACTTGGTTCTGCCCCATACTAATACATAGGGACACCTCTCTATAAAGGACACTTGGTTCTGCCCCATACTAATACATAGGGACACCTCTCTATAAAGGACACTTGGTTCTGCCCCATACTAATACATAGGGACACCTCTCTATAAAGGACACTTGGTTCTGCCCATACTAATACATAGGGACACCTCTCTATAAAGGACACTTGGTTCTGCCCCATACTAATACATAGGGACACCTCTCTATAAAGGACACTTGGTTCTGCCCCATACTAATACATAGGGACACCTCTCTATAAAGGACACTTGGTTCTGCCCCATACTAATACATAGGGACACCTCTCTATAAAGGACACTTGGTTCTGCCCCATACTAATACATAGGGACACCTCTCTATAAAGGACACTTGGTTCTGCCCCATACTAATACATAGGGACACCTCTCTATAAAGGACACTTGGTTCTGCCCCATACTAATACATAGGGGACACCTCTCTATAAAGGACACTTGGTTCTGCCCCATACTAATACATAGGGACACCTCTCTATAAAGGACACCTGGTTCTGCCCCATACTAATACATAGGGACACCTCTCTATAAAGGACACTTGGTTCTGCCCCATACTAATACATAGGGACACCTCTCTATAAAGGACACTTGGTTCTGCCCCATACTAATACATAGGGACACCTCTCTATAAAGGACACTTGGTTCTGCCCCATACTAATACATAGGGACACTCTCTATAAAGGGACACTTGGTTCTGCCCCATACTAATACATAGGGACACCTCTCTATAAAGGACACCTGGTTCTGCCCCATACTAATACACAGGGACACCTCTCTATAAAGGACACTTGGTTCTGCCCCATACTAATACATTAGTGTACTAATTACACCTCATTATAAAGGGACATCTCTGAAAAACGGACACTTTCAATGTCCCTAAAAAGTTCCTTATTCAGAGGTTTTACCTGATTTTAGTTGGTCCCATGACTTTCGCAGTGTTCTGGATGAGTTAGGGAGAATCATGAAATTTACCATTTTTGAGAGAGAGAGAGAGAGAGTTACCCTAGCTCTTCTTTTCCTGCAGCTTTATCAGCCAACCGAACGAGATTGTCACCATATTCTTTCTCTATCCTAGCCCTGAGAGAGAGGCAGTGAGAGAGGGAGGAAGAATGAGTAGAGAAGGAAGGCGAGGGTTTAAGCAGTTTTCCACAGCCTTGAAAAGTGTGAAAGAGATACAAGCGGCTGCTGGTACCGGCTGTGGAAGGTGGCAAAGCAAGCAACGCAGCGGCCATTTTCTCCACCCACCCTTTACCCCTGTCGTGCCTCAAGCAAGGGCTAGTACAAACACAGACTATCACTATTACTTTCATTGTCTCACTCTCTCCATATTTACAATACATCTTTGAATTATAAGTACAGTGCAACCTCTTCTAATGAAGATACCAATGTGCGATTGTACCCTATATATGCATGTTGTTATTGTAGCCCTATGTATCTATGATAACTACCCCGTGGGTGTGCATACATACCTACAATAACTGTATATAGCCCAGTATGTACATCTACATACGCAGGTCTCCACTGCAGATATTGAAAGTAGAGTCTAAAGAAAACACTTGAGCTGGCAGCTAACACTGTTTTGACATGGGGGAAGATGGTCCATCTAAAACCACGTCTAAAAGCACTCTGTCGAAGAAAAGCCGTCCTAGGAGTTCAACCGTAGTTAACGGTTACTTGGACAAACAAGATTGCAGACATTTGCCACATAACACCAAGGCAATACTAACAGCCAGAGCAGTCTCCCTAAACTTTCTGTGACGATTTACGCCAAGGAAACCACACTTGAACTCTGTCATCACTGAAAGTACTACAAGTCTTTCCTACTGTCACATAAACCAGTAGGAACTACAGTGGGACCTCTCTCTAAGGACACCTCTCTAATAAGGGCACCTTTTCCTTCCCCCAAGAACAGTTCTTGCATGAAATTTAACCCCTGGAATAAGGACATCTCACTAATATGGACAATTTTTTCTATCCCATTGGTGTCTGGATTAGGGGGGTTTCCACTGCATCGTTGACATGACAGTCACTCACACACCTTTTTTCAAGAAAATCTTCAAGGTCATGGCACATTTTCTTGCCTTCTTTCAGTCTCTTAATCAGAGTGTCATAGCCAGCTGTGGAGCAGAACTCACTGCCCTGGAGGGATCAGAGAGGGGGGGGGAGGGGGGTAATTAAAGCCAGAAGGCCGAATATTGACAAGCCAACTGCCTTCAGAGCTATTTAAAGCCAGAAGGCCGAATATTGACAAGCCAACTGCCTTCAGAGCTATTTTTGGCACTGGAGGGCAGAAAGCTGTTTGCCCGCGGTTGCCGGTAAGTGGCCAAATGGCTTAGCTAAACACCAACTTCTACTGGTATGTATGTATGTATGTATGTATGTATGTACACTTACTCAAAAACCAACATCAAGCACAATGAACGACAGGCAAGGCTCGGGGATCGCGACAGGCGAGGGCAAGAAACGTCTCGCATGGCCTGACGAAGGGTGCAAGCTGGAGCTTCCGCTTGAGCCAGAATTACTCCGTACCTCCATTATGCATCATGCAGACAACACCGCGGCTAGCTCGCTATGAGGACAACTCACCCAGAAATTCTGTGAGTATTTCGCCATATTGGATTCCTCCCCTCTCTCCAACAGACGGCGATCGACCTCGTGAATATCGACAGTACTGTACCTTAGAGGCTAGCTAGCTAGCTACACATCCACTAACAAAACACGAAAGTATGAGAAGTACTCCAATTATGTCACACCTTCATCACGTGCATGTTTGGTGGCGTCACTAGGTACACTGCGCATGCGCGTTTCCACTCAGTGCTTGATCGAAATCGGGGAAAATGGGGGAGAGAGAAAACGGTTCACATGTGGATTAGCTAGTCATTATGGCCAGTCATTGCATCCTGTACACTGGTTGGCAGTTTCTTGTACGCACCTCTGCTACGAAACCGCTTTCTAGCTCTTGGAGATGAGGCCTTTCCCTGCCCCTCCCTCTCCTCCTCCCCCTCCCCCTCCAACATAGCTCATTATCTGCAGAGTGAGGGGAAGGAAGGAAATACGCAAAGGGCAAGGAAGAGAAAGTGTGAATATGTTCAGATTAACATGCCAAACCTTCTGCCTGTTGGAGTATCCTACGTACGCTACCACGGCAACCACCACTACACCAATCAGCACTGCAATCATTCCTCCAAATGGCACGAGACGTCGTTTCGGAATCTTCTTCCTCTGTTGGTATGATAATTAGTTACACTGAAAGACTCAATCCTTATTCAGAGGCCATGCAGTTAAAACTATGAAACCTTTTAAGGCCATGAAAGCTGTCTCATATTAAGAGGAATCATTTAGTGAGGTGTCCTTATTTCAGGGGATAACTAAGAACTGTTCTTGGGGAAAGAAAAGGTGTCCTTATTAGAGAGGTGTCCTCATTTCAGGGGTCTCCTTAGAAACGGGTTCCACGGTAACTTCCATCCCCTCTCTCAACTCCACCTGGTGTAAGGGGTGACAGTCACGTCCTTCTTTTCAGCTGGCAGGACGACAGTTGTAACTTTGAAACTCTCTGAAATCGCCACAAGTTCCTTCATTTCTCCTTTCACAGTAAAACTGATGGTGACGTTAACCGCGTCTTTTTTATCACTACCCTTGTAAACGATACTTCAACTTTTCCACCATCTACCCAGGCACCATCAGCTGTGAAAAATGGTGAATAATTCAGAATTTTAAATACAGTAAAACCTCTGAATAAAGAGACACCTTTTTAAAAGGCATCCTTATTTGGAGATAAGTAACAGCTAATGCATTAGTGTGGGGAAAACAAAGTGCCATTTGTAGAGATATTATTTTTTCTTACCATCGAGTGTAATAACGTCATCTGGAATACACTTCAAATCAACAAGTTTATTCAGTTTAAAATCGTCATTGCCCTTGAGATCACGGGAAGATTTGATGACTACTACCTTATCGCCAACGGCGTACTTTTTCGCTTCAAACGACAGTTCCGTACCTGTAAAGAATTGAAACTCACATTTACAATTTTGAATCTCAGACACTTTGGAGATACAAATACAGTGTCCTTATTTGGAGATACAAATACAGTGTCCTTATTTGGAGATACAAATACAGTGTCCTTATTTGGAGATACAAATACAGTGTCCTTATTTAGGAGATACAAATACAGTGTCCTTACAAATACAGTGTCCTTATTTAGGAGATACAAATACAGTGTCCTTATTTGGAGATACAAATACAGTGTCCTTATTTAGGAGGTGTACAGTGGAACCTCAGAACAGAGGAAACTTTGGGGCCAATGAATTTCCACTGATAACCCAGTCTCCATCAGAAAGCTGGTTAAAAAACTCACCAATAGTGATGGTAGTAGTGCTAGGTGTGTCAACGGAGAAAGTGGGCGGAGCTACATCGCTCTTCTTCATTGATAGAATGAAATTTGCTAAACCATAGTTATGGAGGTTGAGGGAGAGTGCCCAGTCCACAGATGACGTCTTTCTAAGGCCTGCAGAAACAGTTATGCAATCTCTCTACCACAGACACCAACAGGATAGAGGAAAATGTCTATATTAGAGAGGTGTCCTCATTTCAGGGGTGTCCTTAGAGAGGTGTTCCACTGTAGTTTATAACTCACTATAATCTTCGCTGGACAGTTCTGAGTCAGGCGAAGTAATAATTACGTAATCGTCTAGTTTCAGAGATCTCGAGGTGTCGATGGAAACATCCAGTTCAGTCGTATCGTTCCAAATGGAATAATTGGAGGTGAAACTTGCAACAGCATCTAGAGAATGATTGAGTATAGGATTCTAATTTATAGTGAGGATGTTGAGGATCCTAGAGCCTCTGAGTAAGAGACAACTGAGGGGACGTTGAAATTGTCCTTTGTTCAGAAGATTTCCCTTATTACGTAAGAGGACCACTTACACTAATGTATCGGTACGGTGCAGAAACAAGTGTCCTTTATAGAGAGGTGTCCTTTAATATAAGGATTGACTGCTTGCAACGGACACATGGTGTGTGTGTTTGTGTGCATATGAAAAATCTCATTATGGACTACACGTAACTCACCAAATGAAAGTATCAGCAGTGCCCCTTCATTCCCGCCTTTCACCGTGGCAACAAACGGCGGCGTCATAGCGGAGAGTGTCATCCAGTAACTCTCCGTCATATCAGTTACTGCCTCGAATCTTGTTTTTATGAAATCGGAAATGTCTGCCCCTGAGCCACCATCTCCTGCCAGTCCATCAATTGTGCACAATGTTGTGTGTGAGGGGTCTGCGTGGAAATAATTGAGGGTTAAAGTAATTCATTGTTATATTACTATTTTCAAGCCTCTAGAGCAGGCAAATTTAATAAAACTGATCTAATCTGGACACAGTCCATGTTAGTGAGGTGTCGTTATTTCAGGGGTTAAATTACACGCAGGACATGTTCTTGGGGAAAGAAAAGGTGTCCTCATTTCAGGGTTTCCTTAGAGAGGGGTTATATATAGTGTACCAAACCAGCAGGTTACTCAACTATTTGAGGCCATTTGAAACACAAAGTATGTATTGTACTTACAGTACGTACCGTTTGTATTCATAGAAATATTAAATCGAGTAGGCAAAGGTTTAGACATGCTGATTGGAATGGTAGAAAGTGAGGGGACGCCTTCCAGCGAAATATTTACATCATACGGTCGATTATCCATCCATATCTCAACGGAATATTCTAGAATATCACACAGACAGAGGAGAGAAGTCGATGGGACAGAGACACATTACAATACACCAGTATAGGGAAGAACCAGGTGTCCTTGATAGAGAGGTGTCCTTCATATTATAGAGGGTCATTTATAGAGAGGTGTCCTTCATATAGAGGGTCCTTTATAGAGAGGTGTCCTTCATATTATAGAGGGTCATTTATAGAGAGGTGTCCTTCATAATTATAGAGGGTCCTTTTTCAAACAATAAGTGTCATACTGTGTATTTCCTCAGGAGTAAGTGTCCATTGGACGTTCAAAGTCGAGTTGGTAATCTGAGCTCCGCAGCTGTCGTTAGGGGCAACAAGTTTTCCTTCATATGACCCAATCTCCAGGGAAACCCCTGTATTCTGCTGCAATAAGTCGACTGTGTAGATGTCCATCTTATTATCCGGTATGGTGAAATTTGTACATATTTCCTTCTCAATTGCTGTATGTAGCAGAGAGAATCATGTGACAATCATGTGACATTATTATGAAACCTCTCAAATCAAATACCTAATTACTAAGAGAACTTACGGTGCAGACATAAAGTCACATTAATTTCACATTCCCTGTAGCCAACTTGGAAACTGAGCAGCTGCATTCCACTGGTAAAAAATAGGTCCTGCTGAACCAGTTTTAGGCTGGCCTCTGCAATGAGGGAGAGGGAGAGAGAGAGAGAGAGAGTGAGAGAGAGTGCAAAGATGAAGGGTAGGAAAGGGAGATGGGTTTGTCACTTACTGTTTTCATTGATGACCTTCACAACAATACAACGATTACTGACGTTGGCTCGAGTCTCATTACTCTCAGATGGCAGTACAGTCAAACACAAGGTGTATATCTTGCTCACACCGCTTACACCCGTGTCCTTAGCTTCCACTTTCACTTTCACTGACTCTGTGTCTTTAGTGCTGAAGACAAGTGTCGTCGTTTTGATTTCAAAAAGCCCATCCTCTTCCACTTCTGCACGATAGAGAAAAAAGAGTATTTTCACCCAAAAATATTTTTTGTGTGTTTGTGCAAAACCCTAAAAGCATGCAGTTACCACATAACTATCGTCAAAAATAAAAGTTTCGGGAAGCAATTTTTGATGCCCCTGAAAAATTTTTCCTGAACACCCTATAAAAGTGTCCAAATGTAATTTTTTTACTGTCCTGAAAAAATCGGACACACAGGCAGACAGATGTGAATAGTTTCTCCCCCACTCACCTGAGGTATCATCTGCACTGACATCCAGTGTCACATTTACCGAAAACTCCCTCACAAACTGTCCGAACAGCTGAACTGGAATCTTCAAATTGTTACACAAACTATTCATTGAGCAGTTCACCGCAGGTTTTGTGAATCCAACTCGCGGAATAGCTGCAGAAAAAACAATACACAGTGACATTCATTATTGGAAATTCATCTCTCCCTCCCTCTCTCTTTCCCTCCCTCTCTCTCTCCCTCCCTCCCTCTCTCCCTCCTCCTTCTCTCTCTCTCTCTTAGAAGCCAATACAACCCACCTTTACAATCAGGGAGGTCATCCCATATTGTGTCATTGATACAGTGCAGTCGACTCGCCTCAGCCGGGACCAGAAGATAGCCAGGGTTACACACCACATCTACAACCAAAGGGCCGTCATTCGGATCCTTCGATACCTTGGGCGTCGTCTTCATGGTCCGCGGAACCTCCTCGTTGAAACTGTCGCAAGGACCGGTAACTATAGGGATGGGAGGGAAGGGGCGTCGTGACTGAGATATACACTAGCTACACCATATGGAGCATTCACGGTCTTACCGTCATTCCCGCTGTTCGCAAAGGCGGCGTAGAAAACGAGGACCAGCAGCCCAAAACTCTGTACTGGTCGGCGCATCTTCTCCCTCTCTACCACTGCGGGCGGTGCTTACGTATGTGGGCGAAACGTCAAGGTCGAAGTTTAATAAATTTTATATCAGCGTGCGAACGTTTTGTATACGCATGCGCATAATGGAGGTGATCAGGTAGTAGTTTGCCAGTCCAGCGCCTTTACAAACTCTTCTTCGGTGAATGAGAGAAGTTTAGCTGCCTCAATGTGCATCTGAGGGAGGGATAGATAACAAATAGTATATACCTGAAAATGACCCTCTGAACAACTAGGTGTAAAGCTAAAACCATTAGGGTAGGGATGCAAGATAATGTGTCCCTTAAAATTGCAGTTTCCCTGTTTTGAAGAGATAGACAAGAGCAGAAAGGAAGAGAGAGGAGAAAGTAGAAGAAAATGGAAGTGGGAAAGCAATACTTTCTGTCTCTTGAGAATGTCGATAAGTCGCAGCTGTTTCTTGAAGGCTGTCATCAGCTCATTCCTCTGTCTTAGCAGCTGCTTGTTCTCTGATGTCAACTCCTCGACCTTCGACCTCTCCGCCCGACTCGAATCCTAGTCTCCCCCCGGAAACAACTACATAAACAAGCCACGCCCACTGGAGCCAACAAGCCACGCCCACCTGGGACCGAGCACGGAGACTGGCAAGCTCAGTCTTCTGCCTCTCTACATCCTCCAGGGCACGGTTCAGCCGGACCTCAATGGCTCCTTGCTGACTCCGTGCCTTCTTCTCTCCTCCTTTCATTACATCTATCTCCTGTGGGGCAATATTGGGACAGCCCAATCCATGGATTGGACAATGTTTCATAAGATATAATAGGCTGTGTGGACAGATAGTGTGTCCCATCATGGGTCATCCAATCCTGCAAATGGACAACCTGGACATTGCCCCACATACACGAACCTTCCTGAGAGTGGCCAACTGAGTTTCAAGTCCGCCACATTTCTGTCTCAGAGCGTCAGCAACTGACCTCTGCTTCTCCAGCTCCGGCTGAAACAAGAGAGAATCGACCAATCAAATTAGAAATGGTTGCTATGGTGACCAGAGAGACCTGCAGCGTGCGTTGTGTGCGCAGCAGTTTGTTGTTTTCCTCGGAAAGTGACTTCGCAGCAGTTTCTTTTTCAGCCAGTCGCTTATCCTGAGGGGGCGTGTACAATTTTCAAAATTTTTTGCTGAAACATGAAGAAACGAGATGTGAGGCAGGTTACCTTGGCAGTTAGCTCCTGACAAAGACGGTCAATTTCCTCCTGCATCACTCTTAGCTTTGCCTTCAGAAACCTCGTCAATGCCTCTGGTAAAGAAAACCTTACTATTTGTCCATTTTTGGTTAACAATAATTGATGCAAGTCTGTGTGTTGGGTGTCAATATGCGGCACAGAATTACAACAAGAATGACAACATGAACCTCTTCATGGAACCTTGCTTTTAGACAAATCTAGCGTATATCTTGTGTCGATATTGCGAATCCGCCATTTTGACACATCATACTTATGTATATACCTGGTCCCATATCATCAGCTGCCTCAGGGACAACATCGATTCCCCCGTTTCCTGCGTCCCGATTCCATTCCACTCCATCCAGCTCTCGTTCCATTCTGAGGACGACATTGTTGAGATCGGCCGCAGTTCCAGAGTCTGTCGTCACGGCAACCTCCGATGGTAAACTTTTAGCCGTCTTCTTTGGTTTAGTTGTTTTCTTCTTTGCCACAGCCATTGGTTTGTTGGTGTCAGTAGTGTGAGTAGGGAGAGAGGGAGGAGAGGTGGAGGGAGGGGGAGGGGGAGAGGAAGGGAGAGAGAACGACGATGCATGGTCCGCAGCAGTAGAAGACCTGCAGAAACAAGGATACATTTTGTCTCTCTAATTAAGGAGTTTCTTGGGACAAAATGCACGGCTAGAGTTTCTTTTTTTCAGGAATATATCCCTTTAAGGCCAACTCTAGATTTTGAAAAACAGTTACCTATCCAAAACCTTTGAGGCCGAAACATTGTGCACTGTTTATTGAATCTTCATAGTTTCGCTGACCTGACTGGACTAGTTGAGTGCTCAACTGAGCTCTCCAGGTCACACAGCAGAGACATGTTACCCTTCTGGAGGAGAAGTCACGTGACTAAACCACCCCTTAACGTGAGAGTCACGTGACTCACCACCAGGTGCTCGGCTTCCTTTACTAGTTCAGCAGTCTTTGCCTCAAGTTCAGCGTTCATTCTCCTGAGGGAGGAAGACGGAGCATGGCGGGACACTCTAAAATGGAGGTCCACACCTGTATTCCTCCTCCTTCGCCCGCAGAGACTTGCTAGAACCCGAGGCTGCTCTCCTTCCATTTCCGGACATCTTCGAACGGTTCCGGACACCCTTTTCTTTGGTGGCCGGTGGTGGAGCCGTCCGAGGCGGTGGAGCTGCTCCAGCTTTGCTCATCTCTCTGCCAGTTCTCCAGCAACTAGACAGCCGCAGCAGACAGACAGGCAACACTCTCCCAGCTTCTTTTTCTCTCTTGTAGCTAGTAGGCGGGGCTCGTGCAAGTGTTCCTAATTAGAGCCCACCTTAAGTCGCGCTATAAAGGGACCCTCTATTGCTCTAGATTGTCGCGGGTTCAGCTAGCTCAGGATGAAGGTTAGGGTCTCTTTCTCCGTGTCTCTAGCAGGGACACCTGCAAGAAGGAAGTATGGGAGAATATTGTGACTCTGTTTCTTGCACACAGGTTGTGGTGGAGGGCTGTTGTCATGGAGAACTGGACCAGATCTACGATGTGATTGGTCAGCTGCAGGAGCGAGAAGGAGTGACCGTTGACCTCCTCATCTGCTGCGGGGATTTCCAGGTTATTCTGCTTTTCCCAGCCATGACAACTCCCTCTTCCTTTTCTTACTTCTTTCAACTCATTGGGTCATGCAATACAGTAAGACACCATTTTTATTGAGTGGTGCAAAAAACACAATACGAAATAGAACTCACACAACTGCGAAATTTTTATCCCTCAAAAACATTTTTTCCTTCCCCAGGCAGTCCGAGATAGAACTGACCTGGACTCAATGGCAGTTCCTCTGAAGTATAGAGAAATGGGCTCTTTCTACAAGGCACGTGTATTTTTTAACACCTCTCTAAAACTTTTAGCTGCCCGGCGAATTTTAGTATTACAGCGGAGAAAAGACGGCTCCAGTGCTAACGATATTCATAGGTGGAAATCACGAAGCATCTAATCATCTGTGGGAATTGTGAGTGACGTCATAAATTACTGGAACGGTGTCATACGTTAATTTTAACCCTGTAGGAGCTACGGGGGGTGGGTAGCTCCGAGGATATTCTACCTGGGCCGGGCTGGAGTGGTGAGATGTGGTGGCCTCAGAATAGCTGGACTGTCTGGGATCTACAAGGAAGGCGACTACAGAAAAGGTGTACTATTCTGGAGCCAATTATCGTACATTTAGTAAGATAGCCTAAACCTTCTGTACTTTTAGTGATATATGAGGGTGAGTACAGGCCAACAAAAAACCCTGAACACCTTTACTTTAGCAGTACAGTGTACATCACTCTAATAGTCACTGGGTTGAATTGTATCATTCTGTGTTTTCAGGGACATTTGAGCGTCCATCATTTTCAGAAGGCACGAAGAGGAGCGTGTACCACGTCCGGTCATGTGACGTATTCAGACTCAAACAGGTACATGTCACACAGCGGCCATCACCTCTTGAACAGGGTTCAAAGAATGACCTGTTTATTTCGATGGACATGAGGACGTTGACGTGAATTACTATTCATTTCTCCACAAAAAACGTTCCCTCAGATCTCGGGACATGTAGATATTGGTCTGTCACATGACTGGCCACTGGGGATATATCACCATGGTAACAAGGCCCAGCTTTTGCGGAAGAAGCCATATTTTGCAGAAGAGGTATGTGCATATGATACATTATATCTCTCGTTAGACAATAAAAACCTCAAAATTTGTTGGGAGGGCAGTGTAATTTACCCTCTGTGCGCATGCGCAGCGAGGGTACAGTAGTTGGGGTCTGTCTGTCTGTCTGTCCTTCTGTGTGTCTGTTACTCAACATCTCACTTCTCCAATGTTCGTTCGTCTCACAAACGATACTACTTACCCAACAGCCAATGAAGGTCAGAAAGTTTGTGCAGTTTTCTCAGAAACTGCTCCTTGCAAAGCTAGAGCGCGAAAAAGCCAATATGCAAATACACAACGAACGGGATGGCTTACCACAGTCTGATCGATCCGCGTGCCACCTCGGAGGCACCAGAAGATGCAACGCAGTGTGTGTATCGCCTCTCGCATGCTATCTAGTAGTGTAGTTAGTCCGCGTCAGACTCTGCGCGAGCTGGCAAGAGACCACGGCTAAAACTAAACCCAGCCCATCAATTAGTGGTCGTACGGCGCATGTGTTTGCTTACGGGTGCGCGTCATGTCGCAATGCGCGATGTAATAGGAGTGTTGGCTGTTGGGGTATAACTGGAACGTTTTTTCATCAGTGGAAGATAGAGATGAGTGGGGGTCTGATGGATAAGCACCCCGTCTCTTGATCTTGAGGTTCTGGTTCGATCCCGGGGTGTTCGCCTTTTTTTCAATGATGTAATGTATAGGAGTGTTGTTGGCTGTTGGTATAAGTGGAACGTTTTTTCGTCACCTCTCAAGGCCAGCCCGAGTGTCAGGTGGTCCAGAGCATTGGCTGGGAACAGCTCTGGTTCCTCCCCTGACCCACGTTTATCAAAGGGCAGCGTATAGTTCGGCATTGCACTGCGTCCGTAGACGTCTGTCTGGAGAGATGAAGGGCTGGGCGTTTTAATTTTTTTTTTCAACCTTAGGTTTTTTTTTGCACTAAACAATCCGCAGGTAATACGAAAATTAATAGAGAGATGAAAGGTTGGCAATTTTTCAACCTTATATATTTTTTGGGCCTCAAATAGAGCTATTGACCATGGAAATGGTGCTGTTCTTTTTGATGCATGGTCAAGACCATCAATTGTGGTGGTGCCACACTTGTGTATGGGTTCCACATTTCTATATAGTGTGCCGAGGGTTTGCACTTTAGTGCTTTTCATTTGTGACTAGTTTTCGTGTGCTGAACTAACAACTTTCATGACAAAAAGATTATGAGGTCTTCCCTGGTCCCCTCAGATGGAGGCGGAGTCTCTGGGCAGTCCAGCTGCCATGGAGCTGCTCCAACACCTCTCCCCCGACTACTGGTTCTCCGCCCACCTCCACGTCAAGTTTGCCGCCGTCTATCACCATGACGACGGCGACGAGAGTGGAGTGAGGATCACCAAGTTCCTGGCACTAGACAAGTGTCTCCCTGGACGCAGATATCTGCAGGTGCCATTTCTGACATAACACATTGTGAAAGTACGTCTAGGTTTGTGTACTTGTACCTTGTACCTTGTGGTCGACATGTGGTTATGCTCCATTCTGCGGCATTTGCTCCATAATATTCAGTAGTTTGTAGTGGATCTTACCTTTTGCAGCCTTCTGCTGTGTTTTCTTAGTTTGCTATGTACATATATAATGGAGTTCTTTACCTCTTCGTGTATCACAGCTTTTTTCTGCCTCTCTCTTTCCCCATCTCTGACTGTATGGTGCAGGTGTTGGACATCGACACCCCCTCACCCCCGCCCTACAAACTCTGCTACGATGCTGAATGGCTGGCCATTCTCCGCAGCACCGAACACCTCATGAGCTACTCTCGGTTGCTATGGTTACCACCTCACCCCTCCACCGATAGCAGGTGCATTTTTGTCATCTTTCGAGAGATGAGAGAGAGAGAGCTCTGTTCATACAGGCTGTCCTACACGCCTACCTCAGAGGAAGTTGATGAAGTGAAGACGTTATTCCATGGCAACCTCGTTATTCCAGACAACTTTACTTCTCAACAACACAGTGTGTTTTTACTCACCTTTGACCCACATGATTTTGACTCCGCCCCCCCTCTCTCCCGGCAGACTCTAGTCTCCCAGAGAACAGACAGACGGCTGTCTTCTGTGCCACTCTGGGGATCAGCAATCCCTTCTCTACCAGTGAGATAGCAGCAGGGCACCTCACCTCCAAACAGTTTCTATTGTGGAACCTCTTAAAATGGACTCTAAAGGGCGCTTGGTTCTGCCCCACTCTAATACATTAGTGCATTGTACACCTCTGAAAAGGGACTCTAAAGGGCGCTTGGTTCTGCCCCGCTTGGTTCTGCCCCGCTTGGTTCTGCCCCACTTGGTTCTGCCCCACTTGGTTCTGCCCCACTCTAATACATTAGTGCATTATACACCTCTGAATAAAGTGTCCCTTATTCACTGCATGGACTTAATTTTCATTTCGTCCAGATTTCAGCTCCACACGTATGTCTCTCGGTTCCCCTGGCAACAGTCTCTGTGGTAACATCTCTTCGGCGGAAGTCTCGCTGAATCCTGATGAAATTGACCTCGGAGACGACTCGGACGAGAACGAGGAGGAGGAGCCAGGTCGCCATGGCGATACCTCAGAACTGACGAAGGAGATCTCGGCTGCGCCCAACACTAGTACACCTGACAGAAAACGTTACCCTGGCTTGATGAAAACTCACCAGGCGAAAAGCAAAACCAGTTTAGTCCCGGTCAAACGAGTTCACCAGCTGTCGTCATGGACAACGAACAGAACCAAGTGCAGATAACTGATCTAAACAGAGAGCTACAAGACAGTGAATCATCTTGTGTTGCTGGAGGCGAGGAGGCGCGTCCCAATGTGGTTCCAGATCCTGACAGAAACCCTGACGAGATTTCTCTGGACGAGGGGGAGCCGGAGAAAGGGGTTAAAGAGGGGGCAAAGGTCAATCTGGAGGAGGAAGGGGTTAAATGTGTCAAGCCAGCTGTGGTAATCAGGAGAAGGAATATGGCAATTTATCAAACTGAGCAAGATAATTAACTGATGACATCATCAACACAATCACGTTCCTTCGCATGTAGCTGCACGGAATTTTCCTTGTGTTTTATCCAATGTTATCATAATGAGATGTGATGCCCCTGATGTAACTGCACAAAGTGATGATGATAAAAATGGAGCATCAATAATGCTAACACATGCTGCATTAGTACATTATCAAATGGTTAGGCTGCAAAATACGTACATAGACATATACACACAAGCGAGAAACAGCTTTTGTAAAAACTCGGGTCTTTGACGCATGCAAGGTCCCTAAACAGCCATGTGTGGTAGTGGCAGAGCTGGACGGTCAGAGCCTGTCGATCTTAGCAGCCACTATCTTTGGGTGGTGTTTCTCTAGCTCTTCGCGTCCGGACGTCTTGTAGTCAAAGGTGCACATGTGAGTGTCGGCATAGCGATGAAGAGGACAAAACTGGTGGCCACATCTACAAGCAAATCCTGGGAGAGAGGAAATGACGGACGATGAATTAAGTCCACTGCTTTCACTATCTATCCAGACACGAATAGGACAAAAGAATTTAGTGGTGTGTCCTTTTTTCAGGGTTAAATTGCATGCAAGAACTGTTCTAGGGGAAAGACAAGGTGTCCTCATTTCGTTAGAGAGGTTGTATTCTACCCCACTTGTGTGTGCTTTTCAACAGACCTGTTAGTCCAACTTTCTTCTTGCACGTGTAGCAACGATTTTTCTTTGGTGTTGTTTTGGTTGAGGTGAGAGGGGAGGGGGAGAGGGAGAGGGAGAGGGAGGTAGCAGCAGATGAGGTTGAGGAGGCAGGGAGAGAGGATAATGGAGTGGCAGTTAGTTCACCTGCAGGGCGTAGGAAAGAGGGGGAGGGTAGGAAATGGGTGCTGAGCCAGTGCTATTGTCTGTGCCAGGTAGTACCAGGCTACACCAACCACATCAACTGTGCCTACTGCCACTCTACACAGCTGGTATATATATATATATACACACCCTCCCTCCCTCCCCCCCTCTTTTCCTCTTTCACACACTCCTACACACACCACACACTTTCTCTATCCACCTCTCTCTATGATAGAAGCTCAGGAAGCTTCACCATTATTTGCACACAGGAAATAAACTCAGGATATTGCCCTAATAACTGGGACTCTCGTCCTGTAGCTTCTCAATAATGTCACATGCTGCACTGATGATGCAGTAAAGCCGGCCACACCTGACTGACATGTGCAATGACAGGTCAGCAGGTCCGTGAACCAATGAAATAAACCTTTAACTTAGCAAAAACTCGGGAAGTCTAAACGTATACCCTAACATAGTGAAATGGAAGGTAGAACATGTTTTCAGTGTCCAGGGGAAAATAGGTTGGTTTACTGGCAGGTTTCAGTCTCCCTGACCACATGATATAGGAGTAGTGCCCGTGGCTAAGCTGCCAGTGGGCGTGTGTGCGTGGCAAAATCAAGCACGTTTGCCAAACATCAGCACAGTGGCGTGAGCACACACACACACAACACACACAGATTCACCAGAGGGTTAACCAATCAGGGAAACAGGCTGGCCGCCCCCAAAACATGTTTTGTCCATTCCAGTTTACAGGGTAGGCTCTAACCTAAACATTTCTCTAACAGCAAGTCCGACAGTAAAGCCAACCACACACACATGTTGGGCCTAAACATGTCAACGTGCTGTATGCATAGAGCTGTAAGCAACAATATACTGAAGTGCTATCACATGACGCTTTTGGAAAGGACCAATTAACCACCAAAGGCTGTCCCTCACCCCTTCTTTCTCTCCCCCCCCCCTTTTCCCTCTACTTCTCTTTACTTTGGCCAAGTCTAGAAGAAGCTGTGGTGGTGGTCGCTGTCATGGAGTCGCTAAGTGACGGGCGGACGCGGGCCGAGGAGCCGGCGGAGCTGGTAGCGGGACCCTCTCTCTCGCTCTTCCCCTCCTCGCTGTCTCTGTGGCACTTGGAACACATGCCGTCAGTGGCCGGGTTCCCGAAGAATCCGCAGCCGCTACGACACAGCGTTGGGTGACTGGAAGAGGTAGGTATGGGCCGTTGATCCATCGCCTGTACTATATATACGGTGTGAACGGTAGTCAGAGTCTCTGTTTCAATAGCGGTGAACGCTGAACCAATAGCGGACGATTCAAAACGAACGCTGGGTATTCGACTAGGCCAGACGTATCTTATACGCGACTAAAGGCCGGTTTCCGACACAGCCGTCTTCTTCTACACCGAGTTTTGGTGATCGGCCGGGTGGTTTCTGGAACAGTTGCCGCTGAGGTATGTACACAATGATACGACGTCAATGACGCTTCCGGGTGGTTACTATAAATAGCAACAATTTCCGTAAGCGGTAATAATTGTTCAACTGTGCGCGCGCCGATGTCGTATCGTGGCAACCAAACATTGTGAGCCGGCCTCGCGCTGTTCGCATGTATGAAAAGTGAACGTGGCTTTTTCAGAAGACGACGAATGTGATGCTGAGCAAAGTAAGGCATTTGTTTTTGTTAACAGCTGTAGCCTGCAGCAACATGTTTTTCGTGTCTTCCTTATTTCCTTGTCTCTTCAGAGAGGCAGAGAGGTAGTCAGCCTCGCGCCTGGGCTCACGGCCGCAGCTCTACAAGACCACCTCATCCGTCAACTCTCTCTCTCCAACCCTCTCCCTCCTCACAAGACACACACTCCCAGTAGAAAATCTGCTCAACACACGTCCAGTTGGAAGTCTGGGGGAAAGAAGAGAAACACAAAAACTGATTCTGTCTTGCGAGATAGAGAGGATGAGAATGAGCGTTTGTTAGACCCAACCCCCCAGCCCCTATCGTTAGCAGAGAAGTTGGGTCTCGTTCCGGGACCACGCCCCCAGCTCTCCACCAGTGAGTGGGAGACTGCCAAGTGTTCCTCAAGAGAGAGACGAGACTCCTCCCAGCCCTGCCCAATTTGCCACGAGGAGTTTGGAACAAGGCAACAGGTCAGAACTCCATGTGAGTGGTCCATTTAGTGAAACCTCTGAATAAGGAGCCCCTTTGGAACATTGAAAGTGTCCTTTATTCAAAAACGTCCCTTATTCAGAGGTAAAATTATACACTGAAAGCAGTTGTATTTTGAGGTCCTCCCGAGGTTCCACTGTATCTGTGCTACCATGCACAGAGTATATTATGGGGCTGCCTTTTTGTTGTGAGCCCCGCCTGCTGGTGGATTAGAGGGTGGAGTGCTCTGACCAGAGAGCACTGTGTCTGTGTTGTACTCTGTAGATTTGAGTCCCACCCAAGGCAGCTCTTTTCTTTGTTCTTCTTGAGTCAGACACGGTTTGCACTTTCCTTGTGTTTACACTCTATCAATTTCATACATGTCTCAACAACTTGGTAGCGAGGTAGAAAGGCAAGGCAAGGCAAACAAGTCAACTACACCCAGGACAGCTCTTTAAAAGAAGAAGAGTTGCCCTGGGTGGGATTCGAACCCCACGACACATGTGAAGGAATGTGGACATGTGGGCCACATTGCACCATGTACCACACCAGCTCAACCTTCTCAGATGACAGAGAGCTGAACTGAGGCACACAACAGACAACATAGAGCCTGGTGCTGTATCCTATAGAACTAAAGAAACCCACAGAGATCAAAAGAGGGAAGCAGAGCCATGCTGGGCTAGTCTGAGGCCCCATCAAAAGACCACACCCCCCACCACCACCCACCCCCCCAAACACACCCCCCCCACCACCCACCCCCCCAAAACCACACCCACAAACCCCACCCCACCCCCCCCACCCACCAAACCCCCACCACCCACCCCCAAACACCCACCCCCCCCACCCACCACCCCCCCACCCACACACCACCCACCCCACACCACACCCCAACAACCACCACAAACAAAACCCCCACCCACCCCCACCAAAAAAAAAAACCCCCCCCACACCCACCCACACCCCCCCCCCCCACCCACCACAAACCCACCAACACACCACCCCCCCACCCCCCCCCCCCCCACCTAATGGCTACCCACTCTGTAAGGGTGGACAAAGCCATGGCCTGCGCTTCTCTCTCGTTGTGTGTCGTTAAAAACAGGTTTGTCATCATTTAAACACACCTTGCAATGCAAGCCAACATATCCTGACAGACATCAGCGGCCTTGTCAGTTTGAAAAAAAACAAAAGTAAAGAAGATGCCGCTTATTTTTATAACAAAAAGGTTTAACGAATGCAGCAGTCAGGCTAGCATGAGTAGTAGCAGCTAAAATACTCTAAAAACTTACAATTTCTTGTTGCAATAGTTATTATTTGCTCTTGATTCTCTCCCTCTCTGCCACAGGTAATCTCTCTGCACATCTCACGTCTTCCAACACCACACCTGTCTCCGATCACTTCAAAGAAGGTTTCCCGAAGACAAAAAAAACCAAAAAAAAAAAAGAACAGACACACTCTGTCGCCCACATACAACTATCAACACGACTCATCCAGATGGGGAGTAACCACCATCCCGAGTCAAGCCCAGCCATCAAGTGGGATTGCCATTATACACATAATCTCTCACCCAAAGAGTATATCTTCATATCTCTCAGCCGTCCCCAGATTCGTGTTGCGTGGAGAGGGGGCTGGGATGAATGGTACAGGAAGGCGATTGAGAGGGTCACCCCCCCCCACTCCTTCACGACCCCACACACCGCCCTGCGCTCCAGGTTCTACCACAGGAGACTTGCTTCACTCACTTCTAGGATGGTACGCCTTCCCTATAACTCCCTCTTTTCTTCATAACATCTATTTACAATCAACGTATTGCATACTACATGTATACACATACTGCATGTATGTATGTAAACACACCGCAAGCATCGTTGCTTTAAAAACTGTGAATGCAATCCCGTACCACAAATTCAGCCCGTAATCCCTCGAAAAACTGTTTTTCTCTACGAAATGCAATGTTATGTACTACAGGATGGACAGTCTTGTGCCCAGAGTAGCTCATGCTGCACGGGATTGTTGGCTGCGGCCTATTCAGCTCTGCCACCACCATAGCCGCCATGAGGTGGGGACCGGGAGAGGAATAAATTCGTTTCCCTTATTCAGATTTTAACTTCTCACACAAAGACATTGGACTGCATCAGCTCTCTCACTCCATTGCCCACTTCCTCTACCCAATATATAAAAGCCACAAGAAACTTCCGACACACCCACACAGAATGATACATCTGCCCAATTGTCCTCTCCTCCCTCCCAAGCACGCCCACCTGGCCACGCCCACAGAGATCGTCGTCGTCCGATAAGCCTCCTGTCGTGTCACATGCTCCACCAGACTTGTGTCTCTTCTCTGGAGAGGTTCGCACTACTGATGGAAGAGCTCTCCTCTTGCCCACTTCTGTACGAGCTCCCTATCTCAGACAAACTCTAAATTGTCCTGACTACAGTAGCCGACAAAATTGGTAGTTTTTTGCCACGACCGAACAAATTTGCGATTATTTTAGGACAATCCAGAGGAAGTGGGCGGAGTAGTTATTGCGTCGCGCGAAGTTGGTGGTGCAGTGTGGAAGCGTGTTTGCCCGTCGTAGTAGTGTAGAAGAAGTATGCCCGGCCTGTTTGTGAGGCTCTACTGATCCTAGGGGCGCTCCGTGCGAGAGTCTGTCTGCGTCTCAACAAGAAGCGTTACCAGCAGTGGCGGTTGTGAGGCTACCCACCTGCAGGGAGATCACGTGACCCAGGGACAGCGGCAGTACGGCTCGCGGAGGAAACGCAGCGGCTTGGAATACGTGGGTCGGTGGATGTTGGGCCTTGCGACCCGACCTGTTCGAAGCTGCGACTGTCCCGTAAAACGGTGGGAGTCTCGCAGTGTGGACCATGGGATCGGGCAATGGACGACCCGTCTGTTGAGGACGCCGTTCATGCGGAGTTATCGGGTCATCCAGCAGTGGAATGGGCCAGTAAGCATAAGTCCCTCTCAAACGAATGAAGAGAGAATTCAAGATCAGCTTTTCCTCGTAAGTGGCACTTGGTATTATCCGTTAACCCTCTCCAACACTCAGGCAGATTTAACCCTTTGTCCCACAGGTTAATCGACTTGAAGAAGGGTCACGATACGAACGTGTCTGGAGTGTGGAGGAAGGAGTTAACGGAGCCGGGGTGACGTAGCTGTTGTTGACGATGGTAAATCTCTATCTTTTACGCATGTTAGTTACCATGACAACTCCCATAGGTGTGGAATGGCGTAATCCTGACCTGAGAAACAATTACGTAAGTTACCTTTCTCTCTCCTTTAATTATAATCTCAAATTGGTTTTCATGTATATACACTCAGAATGCTGATGGTAGTCATGACTACAATGATAACGACAAAGATCCGTCTCCAAACCTAAAAGCCAAATACGACAATTCCCCACGGAACAAAGTAAGCCCAGCCAATCCTCGGATTGCGCAGCCCATCCGTTAAATGGGTCACGCGTTGTACAGATGTGCAGGACTGATAGCTGCTGGAGCTAACGACATTTGTGTGTGGGTGTGGCTTACGGAGCCAAGGTTGCCGGTATCGAATGCTGGACGGCATGGTAACGGACCTGCTGGAGGGAAAGTCTTTCATCTTCAAAGCTCACGTCAACTGGATTTACAGCTGCAGGTGGTCAATGTCCTAATTAGTGGGTGTCTCCAATACTTTGATTTCCACATTAGCTGGGGTCCCGAGGATGACGGGAAAACAGTGGAAGGTCCAGGCTACGTTTGCCAAGGTAATGACTCCACGTGTGATGATGCTCTGTTACCGTGGTGATGTTTCTCCGCAGGAAGCCATGGAACTGGCAATATAAAAAAGGGTCGCTATGGCTACGGAAACGTGTTTGTGTTTGCCTCTGGTACGGAGGGATAAACGCGACAGACATGTACTGTGATGGATAGCAAATTCAATCTTCACAATCACCATCGGTAACACTCCTGCAGCATACTAGCTACACATTACTACATACCACTGAGATCCTCAAATAAAGCACACTCGCTGCTTCGTGTTACGTCCGAATAGAAATGAAGGACTTTTGATGTGTGGCACAGGTGTCCTTATTTAGAGTGTTTACTAACAGGTGTTTCTCTTCCTCCCACATACAGGAGCTGTTGATGAGCTGATCCATGCGTACTATGCCCGAGCTGGGCTCTGCCATGCTTGCCGTCACCTATAGCACGGCCACACCAAGGAGACAGAATGTGACAGAATGGTGGTAGGTTTCTTCATCTTCACTGTATACGTGCAGCATGGTGGGTGGTGGTCAGAGTTTGTTTAACTGTATACGTAGCACGGGGGTGTGGTCAGAGGTTTAACTGTAGACGTACAGGTGGGTGTGGTCAGAGGTTAACTGTCATACGTACACGTGGGTGTGGTCAGAGGTTTAACGTGTATACGTACACGTGGTGTGGTCAGAGGTTTAACTGTGATACGTTAGACAGGTGGGTGTGGTCAGAGTTTAACTGTATTACGTGACAGTGGATACTCTCTGAATATAAGGGACACCTTGGGATATTTATTACCTCGTCCCTTCTTCAGCACAGAGCAACAAACAGGGTCCTTTTATAGAGAGGTGTTCCTTGTCCAGAGGGTCCTTGGAGAATAAATGGAGCCTCTCTGCCATCTCCCCCTCTACTTCCTACTCGTATCATAAGTAACAAGACCACAAATGTATACCTGTTAAGACCCACCCCCAGCAGTCAACAAGCGGGGCACATACACTTTTCCGGGAAACCTCGGCATCTGCTCCAATCGCCTCGGGGAGGCCGCAGAGAGGTAAAAGATGACAAGAAGGAGCGGGAGGAGGGGTGGAGAGTGTATCCAAGCTGTACCACCTACTACAATTATCTCTTTAATATCCTCCTAATCGTTCTCATACAACACAAAAAAAAAAAAAAAAAAAAAATCCTCCTGCATATCCTCCATCCTACCTCATTTTCTCTCTTCCCATTCCCACAGTCCCACCGCAACCTTTCCATCGCTCTCCAGGGAAAAAACACTCTAATTTCGAAAGCACCTCTAGTGTCAAGCTCTCCCCTCCCCTCATACCCTTTCCACCCCCCTACCCTCTCCCTTCACCATTCCTATCTTTCCCACTTATCACTCTTCTCAAAACCCACTTTACACACGCCACTGCACTCCACCAAACGAAACCAAAAAGAAAAAAAAAAAAAAACAAAAAATCTTTCCACTTCCTAGCCAAATAAAATGCTCCTCCCCCAACCAACTCTTCTGAACCACGCGGCCCGACCCTCGCACCCGTCTCTCGCATTCTTGCTTTCCGCTCTCTACCTTTATATACCCTCCCTTTCCACCTTTATTAACCAATCATCGTCCCTTTCCGTAAGTGACCCCCAAACAACTCAGTGATCCGAGACTAAAAAAAAGAATAACAACAATTACATATAAACCCTCCTCTCGCCGATTCCTCTTATGCACACCAGATCATTGTTTTCATTCACGAGCCCCATTATCTCCCCTCTCGGTGCCTTGACTTACCATCCCAGCCTTTCCTCAAAGTCCCTACTAGCCAAAAAAAAAAAAAAACAAACTTTCGTTATTTCCACCAATCGCACGAATGCAACTTCCTGCCCCTTTTTCGAACAGTCTCCTACTTCACTTACCCTCCATTCCTTCATTATCGAACAAAACCCTCCACCCCACCCCCTCAACACTTTTTCACCATACGAACCTTCCTTTAACATAAACCGACGCTGATGAAAACTCCCAAGCCTTTAATCACCTTTCCCTTCTTCCTTGACAAACCACCATCTGCCTCACTTTTTTCCCGCTCTTCTTGATATCACCTTACATTAGCAAAAACAACCGCAAAAAAAAACACGCTCCCCCCTTTATCCCAACCTCCACTGCTTCTCTTAATCCTAATCCATTACCGCCATCTGTCTTTTACTTCCATCCCTGCACAGCTGACCCACAACCAAATAGAGCAAAAACATAGGGGGGGAGGAGAGGACCATGAGAGAAGACGAGAGAGAGCACCACCCCCCGCACGGAGAGCCGACGAACGGCCGTGACCCCTAACACGCACACGTGAATGTTCTGTGGTCTAGAAAAGTGTGGTTTGGGGAGCCAACGGGACCACCAAAATAAACAAAACCTGGAACTGTGTTCACCGTGTTTTTGGTGCCTTCTACAGTTTAGGTATAACCGTTCTTGGTCTTTGTCGACAGAAACTGTCTTTCATGGAGAGACGTGCCAAACAATCATGTCACTACACAGCTGTCATGGTGGATTGCTGCCACGCCCAGTGGCGGAGATGCCGCCGGGTTTCACCCAATGAACCAGCACGGCTTCGGGCACTACTAGAACGCTTACAGAATGACCCCCCCGCCTCGTTGCCGGGGTGAGGGTAACAAAAAATCTGTCCATTTTATATTCTTTGTGAACCTCACACATCTGAGCCGTCTCTATAAAAAAGGAGCTCTTAGGACTTTTGATGTTCCTTTGTTTTCCTTTATCAGAGATTTCCCAATGCTCCTTTATTCACATCTCTTGTTCTTTCTTTCTCTCTCTCGCTCAGATGTGGCAAATTGTCGCCCCACCTCACAGCCCCGCTCAATGAGCCAGCTTACACCACCCACAACACACATGAAAAACCCTCACATCCACTAAAAATCGCCACCGGAACCAGTCACACTCGCCAGAAATGGTGAGCAGAAACTTAGCTTGGTTAAAGGGATTTATGGTGTTCGTTCCTGGTGGTTGAATGTGACAGAGATGAGTGGCCAGTGAACTTCGACCCGTGAACTGTGACTGTCACAGTAAAGATTAAAACCAATTGACGACGGAATAGGGGGGAGCGGAAGAGGAAAAGTGAATAAGGAGGGAACCGCGCGAAGAAGGGCAAAAGGGGAAAAAAGAGAGACGAAAAGAAAAAAGAGAGAGAAAGAAGAACAAAACAGAAAAAGTACAAAAAAACAAAATTATAACAAAAAAAAAAAAAAAAAAAGCAAAGCAAAAAACAACAATTACAAATAAAATAAAAAGAAAAATATTTAAAAAAATTCATAAATAACACAAAAAAATAATTAAAAAAACAAAATAAAAATATAAAAAAAGAAACACCAATTAAAAAAAAAACTAGAAGAGAAAAGAAAAAGAAAAGGAGACAAAAAAAAAAAAAAAAAAAAAAAAAAAAAAAAAAAAAACAAAAGAAAAGAAAAAAAAAAATAGAAAAAGAATAAAAAGAAGAAAAAAAAAAAAGAAAAAAAGAAAGAAGAAAAAAAAAAGGAGAAATAAGGAAGAAAACAAAAAAACGAAAAAGAAGGAAAAAAAGGAAAAAAAAGAAAAAAAATAAAAAAAAAGAAGAAAATAAAAAATGAAAAAAGGGAAAAAAAAAAAAAAAAAAAAAACTAAAATAAAGAACAAGAAAAAAAAAAAAAAAAAAAATAAAAATAACGAAAATAAAACAAGAAGAAAAAAAAAAAAGAGAAAAAAGAAAAGATAGGAAAAAAGAAAAAGGACACAAAAAAAAAAAAAAAAAAAAATAAAAATAAAGGAAAAAAATTAGAATAAGAAAAAAAAAAAATAATGAATGAAAAGAAAAAAACAAAAAAAACATAACAAATAACATAAAAAAAATATAGCTTAAAAATATAACACCATCAAAAAAAAAACAACAAATAATATCAAATACAATAAAATTAAACACAATACATATATAAAAAAAAATTGACACCCTCCGCTCCCAAATAATATGAACATAAGCCAACGAGTACCAACACCCCAGGGCGTTTCAAACAACCCTCTTTTTTGATTACACTTCTATAACGTGGGAAAAACACACCAAGACATCACTGTCATACAACCGGTTTAAAACGCAACACTGATAAACCGAGGTCACATCCTTCCTTAAGCTCTTTTCGCCCCTCCCATATTCACGCGCAGCTCCAACACACCTGCTCCCCCCCCATGCCTTTTGTGTTCCCGTCGTCCCACACTCATTCCTTTCTCCTTAGCTCTCTACTGCGCTCATTTCATCTTGCCCCTTCCATACCCTGTTGACATTACCATAACCATAGTCCTATTCAGTACCCTCGCCCCATTAAGACCTCCGCGTCCTTCCTCTTAAAGCGCAGCATTTCTCCTGAAGTCGAGCGCCAGGTTTTAGCCAAGGCCTTGCCCCGCGACAAAAATTCTGTAATCTCGTGTGTACTTCGTGCGGCTACCTTGCTCCATTGCTCATCGTTGGGTGCTATATGTAAAGCTCCTCGCAATCCTAGCGCAACAAGACGATCATGGAGGAGGGAAAAGACAGATAAAAGAAAGGAAAAGAGATAAAAAAAAAAAAAAAAAAAAAAGAAACAAGAAAAAAAAAAAAAAGAAGAAAAAAGTGAAAAAAGAAAAAGAATAAAAAAAAAAACAAACAAAAAATAAAAAAAAAAAGAAAAAAAAACGAAAAAAACAAAACAAAAAAAAAAAAAAAAAACAAAAAAAAAAAAAAAAGAAAAACAAAAAAAAAAAAAAGAAAAAAAAAGAAAACAGAAATCAAAAAAAAAATAAAACACAAAAACAAAAGAACAAAACAAAAAAAAAAAACAACAACCCACCACAAACAAATAACCCCCCCACAACCACACCACCCACCCAACCCCCCCCACCCACACCCCAACACCCCCACCAAACCACCCCCAACCCCTACCCCACCCCCCCCCCTCTTTCTCGTTTGTCATGTCTATGTCATTCGTATCGCG